>KV723206.1:2499-25869 GCA_000500205.2 Phytophthora lateralis | reverse complement strand
TCCATACACGCTTGGTACTCGTCAGGAGCAGTACAAATTCCCATAGGCAATCGCTTAAATTGAAATTTGCCGAATGGTAAGCAGAATGCCGTAGCTGCACGACTCTGTCGCGCCAATCGCCCAGCAAAATAGCCCATATTCGCGTCCAGCGTGGTCATGCACTTCGCCTTGTCGAGGCGGAGGAGAATTTCGCGGATTTTTGGCACGAAATATGGGGAGCGGTGTAAGTAGCGATTCAATCGGCTGAAATCAAAGAGCAGCCGGAGTGAACCGTCCGATTTCACCAAAAAGAAGGCTGGTGCTGCGGATTCCGAGCCGAATATCTGCTCAATTACATCCAGACGCAGTAAACGTTGAATTTCATCGCGAGCAGAATCTTCTTGACTGCGCGGCACGGCGTACGGCTTCGCATGAGATGGCTGATAATCTGCACTCAGAGGCAAAATGTAATCGGGAAGACGGATGCGTCCCAGGCGCCCGCTGTAGATATCATAGTATTCTTCGAGCAGCTTCAGATAGCAGTGCTGGAGTGCTTTGTCGATGTTTTCGGGCATGAGATCAATAGGTTTAACTCCTGAATCTTCTCCAACTAGCAATTCATCGCTGTCTTCGAGAGTTGGGTCTTGTTCTGGCACCTCAACCAAGCCTGCACGTGGGCTTCCAGCCTCGATCGTCATCTCACTTCCATCCCAAAGCACACGCCCGGTTTTGAAATCCAGAACAATTCCTAAAGCTGCCATCAAGTCTCGTCCGATGATCATATCGTCCCGTAAAGAGGAAAGCACTTCAAATCGATGAATAATCACTGAGTCACGCTTCAGTTTAGGAATGCGAAAGCACACCACCAGCGATACAGCACTCGTTGCACTCCCTTTTACCAAGTAAAAAACCACTGTTGAACATTCAACTGACGCATTCTGAACAACTTGTAGAAAGCTGTCGCTGATGAGACTACGAGAGCAGCCGCTATCCAGAAGAGCTTGATACTTCTCGCTTCTGGTTTCGAGCTTGATCATTACTCTCATTGGTGGGGCCGCCTTTTCCTCTTTGCTGTTGACGCCCACAAACAAATATTCCTCGTCACTCGAATTTTGGCTCTGTCGGCTGCGTTGCTCGACACGCGTGATACAGTTGGGACGACCACCTCCATTACGACCGCCACGGCCACGAGAGGATGTAAAGCTTCCATGGCTATCGGCTTGTTGATGCTCTTCCTGCTGATTCTGATTGCGCAGGGAGCGTCACTCCTGAGTTGAGTGCGTTGTCGTTCGATGAAACGAGCACGACGTGTTGCTGTTGTTGTTGTTGGCGCTGCTGCTGCCTCTGTTGCTGCGACCACGGTTACTGTCACGGCGCTGCTGTTGTTGAGGATGATTCTGGTGCTGCCGGTGACTGTAATTGCCATTGTATCTGCCTCCTCTGCGTCGTCCTTGACCACTGTTGTTGTCTTGGCGGACGTTTCTGTGGCTGTCACGATGGTTGTCACGCTGATTCAAGCCACCACCACGATGGAGACGTTGCTCGCCTTGTTCAATGTGCTCAAAGAAGGGCACGAGCGCTGCTACCGTAGTATAGTTTTGACCACTAGTGTCATACTTGTTTTGCCAGTCGTACGGGAGTCCTCGTTTGTACAAGCGACACAGAGCGTCTTCGCACATAGGCGAATTCTGACTCAACTCAGCGAGTGTGTACTCCGAGCGGACCTACGAGCGGAAGCACTTGCTGTACTCAGCCAGTGCCTCGTCTCGGATCTTGCGAATCCCCCACAAGTCTTCTTGTAGCTTCTCACTGTAGTCTACTGGTAAAACTACAATAGACGCCTTGTAGAGTGCATGTCTGAATTCGTCGTTCATACGCACGTCTTCGTCGGTGACGGAGGCATCCTCAAACGATTCTCGTAGGTCGCCTTCGAGGAGAATTGTTGCGTTCAGGAACTTGTCTTCTGCGTTCCAGTGTTTGAGTTTGGCTAGCTGATTAAAGTGGTATACCCACTCTAAGCCACTTGAGTCCTTCGCGGAGAATTGAGAACTGACATTGACTGTTATCTTAGCTTCTGCCTTCTGACCTACTCATGCATTGCTCTTGGCGACTGTACCCACAGCATTGGGTACCGCCAGTGACTGATATAAAAGTTCACCCATGCGCCAGTGGCTGTGGCGACAGGGTGATGAAGGAGTATGTCAAACGATCAATTATCTTCATCGGCAGGATTTACAGGGCTCGACAGTAGTGTTGGTTTGGATTACTTTTGAAACTACTTTAAACGATCCACCCGCTCGATATTAATTGCGCAATAACTCAAAATAGATCAAAACTACGCTTGCTCAAAATAGACTTGCGCAGCTCGGAATGCCATTCACGTACTGGCATCGGCACCGTCTCCCTCTCAAGAGCTTCGTGGCTCTCCGGATAGGAATGGAATCGTGCCCAGCCCGCAACCTCCATTGAGGCGGCGTGGTGATTACTGATATTGGCCCCGTTTTTATTATTGTTCCCTTTCATACTGCCGTCACTATTACTGACGTCTTGGTCTCGCCGTACAATATCATACTGGATTGTCCGAGGCCTGTCCTTGATGGCCAACAAATCAGGCTTCGTTAGCCTTCCTCTTGATATCTCCACTCTTTGAACTTGGACGCTCGAGGCTCCGCATGTCCAATACTGATGCAACTACGCTCTCACATGGTGTATCAGATAGATGTTGTCGCTGCCATATCTCAACAAGGCCAGCTCCACTATGCGTAGCGCCGAATTCAGAAATTAGAGGAACACTGGCACGGAATAGTTTCTGAAGTCCATCTAAAAGCAAACCCGCTGTGTCAGCAGATTTGTTTTCCTCCTGTCCGCCCTCAATTTTCGAATCCAGAAAGTCACAAACTCATTAAATTTCAAAGCGGCCATGTATGTTCTTCTTGCTAGCCTCTTCCCGTCCCATTGCTTCTAGCCTCTCGAATGCTGCTCAAAAATCTGATGAGTAGCTCATTGGGTCATCTGGAAATTCTAAGAGAGTACCACAGGTGACGGATGACTGCATTGTTGCGGAAGTTGCTAGAGTCCCCACAAGGCAAAGATCCCGTTCCGGGAAATAGTATTCGTGGTCAATTGACTTCCCAGGCGACTCGGCGAATGTTCGATTGTTCATGAACGAGAGTGCAGTAAACAGCTCCATTGCCTCACGGAGATTATGCTGTCCAGCGTCATTTCGTCGACTGCCTTCGTCCACGGGAAACTTGACTACAAACGTGTGTTGGGACCGAAGTGAGCTGATTAATGAGACTTGTAGAGCTGAGGCTACCTATCCATGAAGCTGCCTCTCAGGACCTGGTACCATGGTTCCAGAATGTGTATCGAGTAGCCAGAAAATCAACACTGTTTTGCTGAGGTAAACGGTAAAAATCAAACATCAATCATGCAGCACCTTTCTTCGAATCTACAGTAAAAAAGATATCGCTCGCTCATTAAAACAAATGTACGTGCACCGTAGAGATGGGTGAATGGCAGGCTGATAGAGAACGACCTCATGCGAGGTATTCTGTGCATCCAGTTGATTGCCGAAAATTTCGCCACGAAAAACGACCCGCTTGCCATTTACGATCAAGTATATTCGATATTTTTACAAGTATTTCATTCTAATGACGTCCAAATGGGAGTTCTTAAAGCCTTGGTACGTTGCACTGCAAGGGAGTTTGACGACTAAAGGGGCTTCAGACGTACGAATCTCGTTCAGATGCAATACTCGCTATGACCGTTCGCAAAGGCTTTACGTGACGATTCCCATCAATGCGGAGACTCGCCGAAATGTTGTCTGGCGGCGACACCTCCGCGAGGCAATGGAGCTATTTACTGCTCTCTCGTTCGTGAACAATCGAGTATTCGCTGAGTTCTTTCCCCCGACAAGAGTTCGCAGCGGGTACTATTACCCAGAATGGTGGCTATATCCCGTGGGGATTCTAGCATCCAAAGATCCTGCTGAAAACCAGTCGCCAGTCTCTTGGGGTGCTCTCCTAGGGTTTCCCGATGGTTCAGCGAGTTTATCTCCAGATTATCGAGCGGCAATGGAGAGGCTAGAAACATTGGGACTCGAGACGACTAGCAAGAAGAATATCGAAAATGGTTTTACGATCGGCTGGACCTGTGGTTTCCCTGATTCGTATGTTATAGGCAGACAGGACTTTGAAATATCTTACGACACACTAAGCTCGTTCGTGACTGGGTTTCGAGAAATGTTTAGTGCGAGCGCTCCTCCTCTGGTTCAACTCCGTGTTCTGGGTAGTGAGGCTAAACTCATGGGGATGCAACGTCTACCGTATACACCATGTGCGTTCTTGAGGGCAACGATATCGAATTTGGATACGTCCACCTGTTTCATGGAGTTGGCAGTAGCCCTGGCATGGACAACGGCGTCGATGTTTTCGCTGACCTTCGAAGATCTCACGATAGACACTCCACAAGTTACGACGAATGTCGGTCTCTTTTTGAACAGATTGATCAGTGGTTTCTCGTTGAGTGTAGTGTCGAGAGACTATGATGAAGTTCCACTTGTACCAAGTCGAGTAGAATATAGCAAGCTAAAATTGCGCTGTTTCTCTGTACCCGACACGGTTTTTACAGCAACCTGCTCTGCAGTCGCCGAGTTCTCATGTGATGCACATCTATCGGACTTCAACATGAGCGAGGTGAGTGCTGACGGGTGGTCATGGCTAACGTATGCAATTTGTTGCGGAGCCTTGAGCGACCAAATACAAACAGTTGGGATATCAAGAGGGAGGCTAACAAAGCCTGATTTGTTGGCCATCAAGGCCGTATTGCGGACCAACTATCCTCGCCCAGTGTTGGCGACGGCCCCAGCAACCTCTGTTCAGTATGGGTTCGTCCATATTAGTGCGGGAACAGAACTGCAGCTCTGTAGATTGGCAAACAACAATAACACAATTATCGTGGTGGCAGGGGAGAGTCTCTGTCGAGCCCTGTACAATCCTGCCGATGAAGATAATTGTGCAGAACTGATCGTTCCTGGGTACGGGGTTTGCAAGACAAAACTTGGTGGTGACATTCAATTTACTCCTGATTCTGGGGGCTCAGTGCTCCAAAGGAAACGAGTGTCGGGCTCGTCATGGTGTCATCCCATCACGAGTCACTGCGTCGCTGGTCAATCAAGACAATAACGATTTTCCGTTCCACTTGTGTGTCGAACTTGACGGCATGCTTGAATGACCAGAGTCTACGAATGTCCCGAGAGCTTGTCAACTTGGAGGTGACGTCAGGAGGAGACCAATCGTTTGATGAGGAGGAAATGAGGCAGCCCACGACGGAGCGTTTTTGCCTGTTACGAAAGACAAGTTCCCTCTCCAGTTGAAGGCCGCAATCCTTAGTGCTGTGACGAGTCCGAAAACCTTACAAGCGATTCACCGGATGGACGCGCATATTCTCAGTCTGATTTTCGTCTTTGCTTCAACACCTGCTCAGCGATCGGTTCAAGTGCATGCGTGGCCGTGAAGAGCTTAGTTTCCAACGACAACAGGTTTTTAATAGTAAGGAAGATGCATTGGAATCACTGATCTTGGAATTTACCAATTCCTGAGGCTGGACCATGATGATGTGTACCTAATCCAAAATACAAAGACAAAATTGAAAAAGGGATTCATTGCCAGCATTACCGAATGACCGAAAGAGTGCCAGTTTGTGTTGAAGAGGTGGCTGTTCTTGGCGTTGAGTACACTACTGACAGGCCTTGAAGAGAATTGAGAGCTCATGGTGGATGGACATGGCAGGTAGTGTCTCGGATGTAGTTTCCTCTGGGTCGAAGAATTTTGTACGCGGGTACGACACCAATACGCGGGAAAACCGAGTTGACGTCCATGAATCTGGAGAATGCGCAAGTGAGAGCTCTGGGTGAATCCGAAGTTGATGCATTCCCCGCCCGATAAAACATGAGGACAGGGCTCTCCTATACGAATTCGTACCCGGAAATTGAAGGTTCTCTGAACAACGTTCAGCATCCAGTTCCGCTTGTTAGTATAATAGTCTAGCAGGTCAAAGGATACCCACTCCGACAAATTGACGGCTCGCTTTGAAATGAAAGGCGAGCGCTCATTGCTAAAAGCATTTGTCAAGAACTGAGAGAAACGAACGCCGGCCGCTCAAAACCCTGGAGTCTCGGCAGAAGAACTACAGTTTCTTGTAAAGGACGAGAGCCTCGAGAAGAACCCGCCATTGAGGACTGAGTCGAGTATTTTAGAAGGATTTCACACAACATCGATGCCCAATTTGCAATCCTACCCGAAGTTGGGGGAAATTGAGTGATGCAGTCCAGTTGGTAAGGTGTCTCCTCACAAAAATGCAGGTGACTTGGAGCAGGGATCGAAATGACTTCTATCCTCACACCTGCCTACGGTCTCTTGCTGCGGGTGGTTAACTAACTACACACAATTCAGAAATGTCGTACCTTCAAAGCTATGGTTATTCCAACAGGGCGGTGCCATGGGCTGCTCGACGACTTTTAAACAGTCTACTACTGGAGCACAACAATAATACTTAGTACATCTCGCTGCTAAATTTCACGATATCCACTTGTCCTCCCGAGTAGCAAAAGAATATAGCGGTTGAATTCACATTATAGAAACAACAGTTGGACGCTAGCACGGCACTAAACCAACGCCGAGACCTCGCAGCCCTCAACTGTAGCTTACCACCGGCCTGTTGATTGCAACAAAAACAGCGAATCAGTCAGCAGCCCCTCACACCAAAAACCAACAATTCCTCGTACTTATCCAGCAGACTCTGACGCTCGTCGGCCGTGGACCCACTGAGGTCGTAACTCTCGAGCGCATTCTTCCTCGTTTCCTTGTAGTAGACCACGGACGACACCACGAAGAGCGTTCCGTAGAGACACGCAGACTCGAAGATGGGCGCGGGGCTTTCGACACTCTTGCTGATTTTCATGTACTCAGGCTGTACTTTGACGAGGATCCCCACCAAGAAGAGGAACACGAAGCCAGCTAGCGACAGCAACGAGCACGTTAACGCGCCTAGCGGCAGCAGCAGAGGCAGAAAGTTAGAAACAGGTTATGACACATTGGCTGAGACTTGTGCTTACAGAACATCTTGTTGGCCATTTTAAACGGTTGAAAGCTGGTTCGAGAGCGGTCAGTGCGGGGCAATCGGTGGCGTTGAGTATCAAGAGATAGGAGGAGGTCCGGAGGTGCTAGAGCGCCGGGAAGCTGCGATGTGAACTTGGTCGGAGCTTTTCGGAGTTGGATCTGAGTAGGTGGAAGAGGAGGGCCATGCGACGTTTCTAATTACTACGTGAGGATTGGCGGAAAATACTGACAGTAAAATCGCTGATTGGCGGAAGTGATGAGTCGTTAAATGAGTTGTGCCATTTGAGTGGTATCCGGATAGCGTGGCAATTTTACGATAGAACTGTGTGGGAGAGCTGCCGGGATATGTGTTTTAATACGGGACGTAGCACTGTAGAGAAATCAGCCAATCGAACGCCAGTTGAAGCCAGACAAATTTTGCCCAATAGAAATCACTTCCTTACTTCATACTCACATCAAGTCAGTATGTGAGCGTCACGCTGACTCGCCACAACCCAAAAAGTCCACGAAAGAGTCGAGTCCCGAGACAACATGTACGACTTCTGCCTAACGCTCCCAGTACGTCCCCATATCCACCCATAGTGCCTTCTCTTCATCTTCGTCTCCTCTATCCAATTATGGAACTCGCGTCTCTCACCGATAGCTAGTACTCACGATATCCTCTGTTCTCTGCATTCCGGTGGTGTATTTCTACAGTATGGCATGTTGCTGGGCCTGGGCGGCGTCATCGGCTATGTGAGCTCCGGCAGCTCCACATCCCTCGTGGCTGGTGGCCTGTCGGGCGCGTTCCTGACCTTTGTGGGCTACTGCAGCTACAACGAATACACGCAGAGCCCCGTGACGTCCAAGCTCTGGCCCGCGCTTTCGCTGGCGGTGGCGGCGCCGCTCACCGTCGTCATGGGCAGCCGCTACAACAACACGGGTGCCTTCTTCCCGGCGGGCCTCGTGGCCGCCTCCAGCGCCGGTATGGCCGTTTTCTACGTGTGGTTGCTGACTAAGACGAGCAAGCCGCAGTACAAGAAGAAGGCATAAATGAGTGAACTGCAGTGAAAGTTGTGGGGTTCTAGCGCCGTTCGGTGTGCTATCAAGGCGATACAAGCTGATGATCATGGATGGACACGTGGAGAGAAGTTCTGGTTGGAATCGAGCTGCTACTTTGATTGTAATGGAGCCTACACTGTCGTTGCGTTCTTTTGTTTGTGATAGATGACTGGCTGGCAGGTTGATGTCTGCTTGTCAGTAGAGCAAGACGTTGCGAGAGGACGGACGCTGTCGTGGCCGTCTTGCAATAGCAGTGGAGCTGGGCATCGAGTCGCTGGAACTGCTACTGTCACTGGAGCTGGCAGTAGTCGCTTTGGCCGCCTTATACTGCTGAGCGAAGGATACGATGTCACGCACGGCGTTGGCGAGCCACTCCCGGTGCAGCGCGCTAGCTACTTGCAGGTCCAGCGAGCGTGTGGCTGTCACCAGGGACAGACACGACTCCGGGTCGACGGCAACGGCAGCTGCAGCCTTCTTGTTTCCGCGGCCAAACGTTCCCGCGCCAGCGATCAGCCTCGAGCTGTCGGGCACCTCGATGACCTGTATCTCGTCGACTGAAAGGTATTGAATGCTGCGCTCACCGTGTTTGCGTCTCCAGCGTAGCTGAAGTGGTGAGGTCGGGTCGTACATCAGGCGCGACGCGTGAGGTCGACCGCGCCGACCAAACTTGGTCACAAGAGTGTCATTCACCACACTTGTAGCTAGTGTCAGCGTTACCGTGAGTCGCTGTTTGCGTGCTGTGAGTGCTCGGTGCTGCCTAGCACGCGATCCAATTTCCCGCTGCACCTGCTGCCCTAGGACATTCAGCTGAGGGTACAATTCTTCTTTGGAGACTTCTTTGGCAGTATACTTGGACAAAAGAGAACGAAGGTGCGCCTTGGCCCATGGTAGCTCGTGCATCATCGACTTCACGTAGCGCAGCTGTCGTAACATGATACCGTGCTGCGCGGGACCAAGCTCCATGAAGTTGACAGCACTCATGAACGGAACGCGAATGCATCTGTCGTTCCAGTGCCAGACTACAAAGTGGACAGGTTTTTTGGAGATCACAAGCTCCGGTACGCCATCGCTCGTGCGCTCACGTACACGCAACACCATTTGAGTTTGGGTCGACGGCACTGGGGATGGCGGTGATGACGTAGATGACCTCGGTGATCCGGATGAGGCCTTGTTTGGAGAGGCAGTCGTCTTCTTCTTGCTGCTGAAGGCGAGGATCTGCTGCTTTGTGGCGGAAAAGCTTTTACTGTTGCGACGACTGAATGACATACTAGGGGCACTGATGTGGCATGCGGTCGTAGACTTACGACGTGCCGCCCAAAGCTGCTTGGAAGGCTTTGTGGTGCTTGGCGAAGCGGACGCCCTTCCCATTTCAGCGCTCACGATTCGTGGACCTACGTTCAACGGTCCGAACCCGGCAAACGTGGTGCTTTTGAGTGGGCTGCGCTTCATGGAGAATGATTTACGTCGTAGCGGTACCGCACCGGTGATCTTCGAGTTCGGGCTGAACCTCCGATAGCTGTGCAGTGAAGGGCTTCGTGCTGACCCTGCCTCAGCTTCTTCATCTTCCAAAAGTTGGAGTAGCTCCTTTTCCGGGAACTGAAACTTCAGACGCGAGTTCCGCTCTGATGTCTTCGAAGAGGTCTTACCCGTAACAGGGGTGCTTGGCTTGCTGCTCTCAGCGCTGTTGGAGGATCCATTGCTTCCACGAGGAAGCCGGGGGACCTCGACACCCTTGACAATAATGTTTGCTGTCAAAATTGGCAGCAGCACTCGTAAACGGGATGCAGCGGCAGGAGATGCTGCGCTCCTTTTCGCTGGTTTTACGCGCTCCTCCAGCTCCTCAATCTCCGTGTCACCGCGATGTGGGCTCTTGTCTTCATCTCTAGGCTTCGAGGATTCAGCATCGACATCCCCTTCATCGTCCGTTTGATTCGACGCCGCGTCCACAATGTCTTCGGTGATTCTGTAGCCGATATCGTCGTCACTACCGAGAACCACGTCAATGTCAACCGCTGCTTCACCCAATCTGCCGTACAAACCAGCATCATCTTCGATCTCCTGCTGCTGCGCTTCGTCTTCGATGCTGTCACCATTTTTCTGCTGGTCATCACTCGGGTGCGAATAATTATGGTCGTCATCTTCAGGAACTTCGTGCTTGCCGGATCTAGCGACGCACTGCTGGACAAGATACACAAGCTGGTGAACCTGCGGGCTGGAACGACAGACAACAAAACGTGTGAGATCATGCTGTACCCTTTCGTATCGTGTCAAGCAAGCTGATTTCCGTACTCCTTGGGGTAGTTGCGACCCATTTCCTGCACCTGCATCAGCATAGCTGCCCAGAGATTGGCACGATGATAAGTGTCGGCGTTAATTGCTCGGGTTTGGCTAACCTTTTTGGCCTGCTCGAGTTTAGCGTGCATCAGCAACTCGGTAAGAGCCTCGCGACGTTCATACTTGGGGCATCGAGCAAGAGCGTCTTCCGCGGCATCAATAGCTTGCTGGACGATGTCAAAACAGTCGGCATGGTTGTCCAAGACCTCAGTGGAAAAGATAAGCGCCTTGTTTTGCTGGAAATTCCCCGCCTCATTCTGACGAGGAGCGCGAGAAGCTTCCATCTTGGCGAACGACGACAGCGCGAGGAGAGTATCGTCGTCACTTTCTAGTCCGTCGCTGTCGTAAGTTGGCATCTGAGCATTTCCTGAAACTGGAGGCGACGTTGGTCCGCTTCGGAATGCCACTCGGGGGCTGGCGGTGCTGGGATTGTTACTCGCCATGCCGTGCTCGTGTATACGAAGCGCGACGGGCGAGCAAGGCGCAAAATGACCGATTGCAGCCAGCACGACGCAGTAGGCTCGTTTCGAATGCGACGCTGTGGCAGGGCTCTAAATCCGAGCGCTACCCCAATTGATTGATGGCTGCTGTATTGATACTTTTAGCGACCCGCAATGCACGTTCCCATCCTGCGCATAACTGCTAGAGACACTCACGCGATGGAGCTATTCATTGTTTCCTAGTGACCGGCTGAGGTATTAATACACAGCTTTGGCGCTCGAAACTCGGGTCGGAGAGCTCCAGACCAGCAAACGGCTCCACTGCTTTTAGCCAGCAGAGCACCGGCCCATCCTTTCCGTGCTGCGGCAGCACTACTGTCTACGATCACTGAAGTGCGCACCGCAATCGATTTGAGCACAAGTGACGGTTATGCGGCAAGTTGAAGTCTGTGTACCCATTTCCACCTGAAGGCTCATCCACGGGACACGTGTTCACGCTGAGCTTCATTATTTGTTGTTGATCAAATCTATATAGTACGACGCCCTGGCAACCTGAAACAAGGAGATTTCGAGCTGTCAAGAGACGCAGACAGTGGTGTCTGCCTAACAAGACCTTCGCCAACCAGTTAGTTGGCCGGCGTCTTTTTCTTCTTGGGGCCGCGCGGCAGCTGAACACCCAGTGCGCGGTTTAGTTTGGAGATGATCTGACCATTGGGGATGGCGCGACCCGACTCGTAGTCGGCGATGACCTGCGGCTTCTCATTGATGAGCGTGCCCAGCTGCTTCTGGTTCATCTTCTTGGCCGTGCGGGCCTTCATCAACGCCTGCGACAGGCTGCGGTCCACGGCGTCGTGCTTAAAGTTGTCCGTATCCTCCTCCAGCTTGCGCATGTTCACGCCGACGCCGCTGTGCGCACCCTTGTTAGAGCCAGCACCATCTGTCATAGTTAATAAAACCCAGTTAGATCCAACACATCCGGGATGGGTGATAGAAAGATCAAGAAAGCCACATACACTTGGTCTCTGTGACGACGTTGCCGGTGCGACGGGCGCTGTTCAGCGCCTGCTGCTTGGCGGCGCCACGAGGGGGGGCGCGGCTTCCCCAGCCGGCCGATTCCCAGTCCTGTCCCTGTGAGAAGTTGCTCATGGTGCTATGTCTCCCTTGTTGCTTGCTGCTTGCGCTCGAAATTATGAAGTGAGGCTTGTGGGCGGTTACCGTACGTACGCAGGGGGCTGGCGACCTTCACTCTGGCTTCGAGAACGTTTTGTGGACATGTCGCACACGAGATCGGACCATAGTGAAATCAAGTGTTAAAGGAGTCGCGTGTAGAACACCAATGTGGTGTGCAGATCGTGTGGCCGATAGATCCTCTCAAGCAGTGGACTGAAGGCGAGACAGCATGGTCAAGACGGCGGGCCCCGACCTTAAGCGATACATGGACAAGCGGCTCAGCCTCAAACTCAACGGCAACCGCAAGGTGTCGGGCGTGCTGCGCGGCTTCGACCAGTTCATGAACGTGACACTGGACGAGACGGTCGAGGAGGTCTCGGCCACGGAATCCAACCGCATTGGCATGGTGGTGCGTACTGTAAGTTCCCTTTATTTTATAGGGTTTCTTTAATTTAATTGCTGTGTGTCAGGTCATTCGAGGCAACAGCATCGTGCAGTTCGAGTGTCTGGAGCGCATTTAAACGACGTAGCGAGACGGCAGTTGGACGAATCCGCTATGGCGCTACCTAGTATATATCGTTTTGACCTCGACGTTCCTGGTGTACGAGTGCTGCTTCAAATGAAAGTGCAAACGGTATTTGGTGTAGAACTCTGAGCAACGACAAGCCCAGGCAGCCAAACATTTCCAAGCAAATGTGCAACGCATAGGAAACACGGTGTCCAATGGGGACACCAACACTTGAACCGCTCCAACATGCAAGCGTGGTGTTTTTTTGTTTTGCTTTTCCCAGTGAAGTTACAATCATAATCTACTTTGGAGGCTAGCGGGGGGCGATTCGGATTTCTAATAGCGCCCACGGCCACCTCCGAAGCCCCGGCCGCCGCCGCGACCGCCTCCACGTCCACCAAAGCCCCCGCCACGCCCACCGCCACGTCCGCCGAATCCTCCACGACCTCCACCACGACCACCAAAGCCTCCACCACGGCCCCCGAATCCGCCGCGACCACCTCCACGCCCGCCACGAGCTCCACCACGGCCACCGCGACCGCCAGCACCCGCCGGCTTCTTGCCAGGCTTCTCAGTGAACCGGCTGAGCGGCAGCAGCTTGTCGGGACTGATAAACACCTTGTCCCCGATCTGGAACGAAGTGGCCGACACGCCCGAGTCAGGCTTGACGGTGAACATGACTTCATTGATAGAGCCGAGGATCTCGTCCACCTTGCCGATGCGAGTCTTGTTCTCGAGGAAGGCGCCGGCGTTGAAGTACGGCACCTTGTCGTTCGTGCTCTTGTACACCATCTCGTTCTCGCACGCGTGCATGAAGGAGCCCAGCTCTGAAGGAAAAAAAAAGATGACAACACATCAATAACCCGTCGTTATAGCCCCAATACTGCGATGTTTCATTCGGTTCACGCACCTACGACAAAAGACGGCGGGCCTTCGGGTTCACGGAAGCCGCCGCGACCGCCTCCACGCCCTCCGAAGCTGCCGCCACGTCCACCGCGTCCTCCACGAGCGCCTCCGCGTCCACCACGAAACGACATGATCTCTATTGCGCTGCTGCCTCCTGACTGCAATTGATGAGCGTTGTTCGGCGTCGAGGAGCTCCGTTCAACCAACCGATGGTTGGCGTCAGATTGGTCCAATTTTCAACGAATCATCGAGAGGAAGATATATTTTGATTGGATGATAATGATACTAAAGGTTTTTATCGTTAGGAATGAATGTCGGTGTTGAAGTGAGGCTACCACTCCTTGATCAATACGAAAATTGGCCTTAGAACATGCGCATCCAGTCGGTAAATGGCTAGCACACTCGTGACGAGCGTCGTTTTCGTATCAGGCAAAAACTCTCCGTCGTGGGCTGCGAGAGCGCTCACTTCCTCCTCATCAAATGGTTGGTCATCTGGTGATCTAACCTCCAACTCGACAAGCTCTCGCGACATTAGTAGACTACGGTCGGTCATACACGACATCCAGTCCGACACACATGTAGAACAGAAAATCGTTATTGTCTTGATTGACCAGCAACGCAGTGACTCGTCATGGGATGACACCATGACACTGAAACTCTCAATAAAAAGCCCTGATCTGGACATGCGGCGGACAACGCGATAAGATCCACTTGATTCAGGTTGTCCTTGTCCTCTTCAAGAGATAAGTTACGAAGGCCACAAATAGGAGATCCATCAACAATGCAGTATTTTCCACCTTGACATAGTGTCATTTCAACGAGCCCGACACTCGTTTCCTTTACTGAGCTGCCAGAATCCGGAGACTTATCTCTTGATCTTCTTGAAGCCAACAAACAGCATGATGCTTGAAAGCAGAATACCATCACATTTGAACCTCAGACACAGGAAGTTCGTATCAAAAAGAGAAACATGTTCGTGAAGCCGACATCGAGAAGTAGTACCTAGAGGCTGAAGTACACGACTACTTGGAATGAGATCTTCAGCACATTTAACGCGGCTGATCAAACGTGAAGGCAACGGCCCCCTCAGCTGCTCCGTCGTATCATAAGCTCCGTAGTCAAGCAAGACCAAGCACATCAACATGTATGCTTCTGCGCCACCTCGAAAATAGCAATACTGTGATGTTGGTAGTTTAAATCATCCACACAGATCGTCTTGAATGTTGCACGTTTTTCATTTTTATTGTCCATTCACCCCGCCCCTCTTTAGATCAGGACCGCGGTTCACCATTAAAATTTAATGGTGGAATCGATGGAAGCCCTTGTGAAGTCAAATACCGCATCCCTCCCCACCCCTGGATATCGCTGTTGCAGGTGTTGTAGTCTAAGGTCGATATAGCCCTCCAGCCGGACGGACGGCAATGACGAATTCAAAGCGTTCTTTCGCGGTCCTTTTCTCTTATCCTGAGCTCTATTTGTGAGAGCTGATGTGGCGAACGAGACGTGTGGGGAAGGGAGGTTGGGCTGACCTGTATTGTACGGCTAAAACGAATGAAGGCTTGGAGGATTTGATAGATAGTAAGTGGGAAAATGGGAAATATTTTGATCGCTGAAGCTGGTCCTAGTTCACAGCACCCTTGGTACTCGTTACATCTAGCCACTTCAAAAACTACAGCTAGTTCATCATCCGTCCTACAAATTGATCAAACAACAAACCTGCAGTCGGCATCCTCGGCGTGAACACTCGGAGTGTCGCTGTCACCTGCAACCACGTCTGTTTAGCGTTACGATACCATAGTCATCCCACACAGTTGCAACTCGCTTGGATCACTGCTGCCTCAACAATATTCAGGTTTGCTTCAGCGTAACTCGATTCGCAACTACTGGAGCACGAGAATTGTCAACATGACAAAAGTCAGCAAACGGCCAATCTTGGATCCGACTGGAGTGCTGTCTGAAGTCACAACTGTTGGTGGGGCTGAAGTCTCTACATTCACTGAGCTCGCCAAATTATGCCCCGATGACGATGGTTCGCTCGGTTGATTGGAAGTTGTCTGACTGGACGAAGAGGAACTGGCCACAAACGATCCCTCTTGTGAGCTTGTCGTGTCGTCCACCACCGAGTTACTCGTCGTGAAATCTTCAGACGAGCTTGTGCTGGCGAAAGACGACGACTCATCGTCAAGTGTCATCGATAATTCGATCGTACAAAGTGCACATTGATCACTGTCCTCTCCTTCGCAGTACGGATAATACATGTATCCCTCTGGAAACCCCAGTTCGAAGCAACTCGAATCAGAAAAATTAACGCGGACTCTGTCCCAGAACACATCGTCTGAACATTCCCCAACATCGATGTCGTCGTCAGGAACATCAGGGAAGGTGATACAATCACAGTTGTCCTCTGAGGAAACTGCGTAGGAGAGCGCTGTGAGAGCAGCTTGATCCTGATCCTCAGAAGTTGCGAAGCTGAAATGGCGCAGGGACCCGTCCCCATCTCCATCAGTCGTTGAATTCACTCCGGTAGCAACGTTCTCCGAGGGTGTAAATGTCCGCCTACGAAGGGACTCTTGTCTTCGGGACATCGCTGCAGCAAATGCGAAGTCCTTCTGCTGCCTGGTCATACATAGACTCTGGCGGTTTGTATATCGGTTGGCTGTTGTAAGCAGCATTTGTATATGTAATTGTTCGACTTGAGTAGCTTGGGTTGGTACTGTAGCGAATAGTTGGTCTGCTCGCAATGATGGGGGGCATCGAAGCCGCGGTAGTCGAGTTAATACAACAAGAACTGTGCAGTGAACACGACGGAGGAAAATCGGAACTGAGTTCCTCGCCGTATCAATGTTTACCATTTCAGAGGATGCCCTAAACTGTGAACCTATGTACTTTCCTTTTAGCTAAAACGCCCAATTTTGAATGAGTCATAGCAGTTGGCTATGGATGTTGCCGTTGGGTAAATTGGTAGTTTGTGGTCAGCGTATCAACCCAGTCGTTGCATTCAACAAGGAATTGTGAGTTGATACAACTTGCCTTCTACCCATGTACCGGACATGAGTTTGGCTATAAGCTTGCAGCTCCAGTTTCTAAACTTGCATTCTTCTAGCGACCATGGCATCGCTCACTTCGTGCTTCAAGACCTCGTTTGGATCGACAGTTGGTGTTACGGTTCTCACAACCTGGAACTACCTTATGAACTCATGCAAGCGGACTACAACAACTAAACTTCTGGAGGCGTGCGCGAGTGGATATTCAAGTGGTGTTGAGCTAGCCCTTCAACAGGGAGTTTATGTCGACGCGGAACGTGAAGATGGATGGAAGGCTCTACATATAGCGGCCAAGTTTGGATACGACGAGATCGCTAATATGCTACTACAAAACAACGCAAGTGTCGACGCAAAAACGCCATTGGGGTCCACACCACTGAAGGTTGCCTCGGATGGGGGGCATTTGGCAGTCGTCCGGTTACTCCTGGATGCTGGAGCAGATATTGACTTGCCTGGGGATGACCGCTACACGCCACTGGTTGTAGCTACGGTAAAAGGCCACACTGACGTTGTCAAGTATCTAGTGATGAGCAACGCCAACCTTGACATTCCACAAAAGGATGGCCGCACAGCTTTAAGCATGGCGTGCTATCTCGGTTTCTTTGAGATTGCAGAAACACTTTTACTGAGTGGCGCAAACGTAAATTTGGCAGACAATGAAGGCTGGACCCCTCTTATGAATGCCGCCGAGAACAATCATACCGACATAATTCGTCTACTTATTGGGAACAACGCAGACGTCAATGCTAAAGAACATACGCAAGGAACTGCGTTGACGATTGCGGCCGAACTTGGTCGCGCACAGTCTGCATGGGCGTTAATCGAGGGCGGCGCATTGATTGATGAACTTCGTGACGACGGTACCACAGCTCTTTTCATTGCCGCAGAAAGGGGCCATACCGACATCGTCCAGTGGCTGGTGAACTAACATGGACATACAGTCATGTGTAGGGGCCACGGCACTCTTGATGGCAGCCATGTACAATCATCTGGCGGTGCTCCGCATCCTCTTGGACGCGGGGGCCAACGTGAATCTGGAAGACTGCTGTGGTTGGACGGCGCTCTCACTGGCATATTTTTCTGGTTATCCCCAGCTAGTACAACTCATTCTTGAAAAGCATCCATTGTCAGTGATAGAATTAACTGTTTGATTCAGCGTTAACTCGAAACCCAATTTTTAAATGAAAAAAATGTCTTTTCCTGAGTCTTAGTTCGCCGCGTTAATGTTAAGAATCGTAAGGTTCGTCGAAATAGAAGACAGTATCGGCATGGGGTGACACAATCCGTATTACTCTACCACGCGTTCGTTTGCTTGCTTATTATTTATATAATGTATATGAGTATGGCAATATGACACAATAGGATACAAAACCATGAAATGAGATAGCTGAAGTCACTGTGAGCTTATATAAGTGCCAAGCACGCGGGGCCAGAAGGAATTTGACGGGTCGATCATCATCGATGCGTTAGCTAGCTGCACTAAGTGAAATCCTTTTTGTGCGTTGCCGAGAGTACTTTTCGGGGCGTTTTGCGTAGCAAGAAAACCTCTTAGATGACTGTTGGAGCGTACAGAGTGTGCGCGTTTGGTTGACGTTTGTTTGAGCAAAAGCCGACATGAGATTTGGTGCCAGTGCAGTAGATATTTGAATCGAATTGACAGCAAGAGATCGAACAAGTTCTGAAAACTCAACTCATTACCAACATTTTGGAAGCCCGAGAATGCTGTGTCCCGAACTATCGACCTTGATCGCACGGTAATTCCCTCACTCGCACTTTAAACACTGCTTCAGCGGTTTGGGAAGGAACCGTTAGCTTTGATAAATAGTGCAAGCGTCCACACAATACCTATGCAAAAGAGAGAAGCATTTTCAAACTATCGCAGAACATATGTCGAGGTGTTCAAATACTCCCAAGGATGGACAATTTGATTATGGCCTCCTTTCTCCTCCACGAACCATACCAAATACGCTTACGTTGTCCACCCAGCAGTACACTATCATTGCTGTTCTTCGATGTGATACAGCAGCATATTCGTTTGATTTACCGTACGTATTGCAATACAGACTCAATGTGTCTGGTTTGTTGTTCGATTCTCAAACAGCGTCCTGTTATCTTTTAAGCTGAAAAAGGGACCATGGTTTGTTGGTATTCGGGGTCTCATGATCAGCTTTATGGCCTTTGTTGACGGGTTTTGGGCCATGACATTTCGTGCGAAGTTCTAAATACCGCATTCGTCCCCAACACTGGGTACCGCTGTTGTAGAGATTGTCGTATAAGGTCGCTAACGATGACGAATTCAATTGGATCTTATACTTCAGTGATGACCGAGGTGAAGACTGTTCCCAACAGATTTTTTTGTAGAAGTAAACAGGGCGAGTACCGTGTGAAATGACACCAAGTAGATCCATTCCGCCTTGTTCACGCTGTGACCGTAGAATACTTGTGTTCAAAATAATTGCTACGACCAGCGTCATACTTGGATTTTTTGCGATCGTCTGGTAGCAGCGGATCAGGAAGATCATTGCAGGTTCCGAGCCGGGAAGTCCTGTCTCAAGTGGGTCCGATTTTCGCTTGAAGCGATTGAAAGGGGTCATCTTGTACGCTAATTTGATTTTCAAAGCGACAACTACTGCATTGAGATTTACTACAAGTTTAAAAAAGATGGCGGAATTAAGATACTACGAGAAACTCACGCGAACTGATCGACGCTTTGGTGTGGCGGCGAATGCGAAGATGAAGCCCATGATAATTTCATTGAGGCAGTGCACAACCCCGAGTTGATTCGTGTGTGCGCCTTCTACGACACTGATCATTGCAGCCTTGGATTCAAGAGGGAGCTTCTCCTTCATGACTGCCAAGTAGTCGCCGTTGTGTGACGTGAAGGCGTCTGCGTACCGGGTAGCATCGCGCATTGACCTCGGAAGTGTCATGTCAAGCTCCGCCAATTCTCGAGAGATTCTGTGCGTGGAGTCACTCAAGCAATCTGTAAGCCCAACCACCTCTTCAGTGCTCCGAATACTCAATTTCCTGATCCCCCACCTGCGCAACTCTTCGGTTGAAGAAATAATAACCTCAAAGTTTGCAAGATACAATTCCTCAAGGTGGGAGAATATGGCAGCAACGTCATCAAGCATAATGTGGCGACGCCTGCCCGTCCAAAACATTCCCAGACTCAGCGAACGTAGGTTCTTGCCGATTAATTCCAGCAGATTTGGCAACAAGGTATGGTCCTCAATCTCGAAGAATTCCAATGAAAGTGATCGCAAACCACTTGACTGGCCGCCCTGAAATCGAGTTGTCACCGGTTCATCAGCATCAAACGTGATCGATTCATCGCTAGGGTTTAGCTGGCAGAGTCCGTAGCCCGGTACAACGACCTCAGCCTGACCATCAGCGTCTGATTCATCGTATCGAACTCGACAGCGGCAGCTTCGTGACATCACAAGCGTGGTAGTGTCCATAGTTTCCACTCCACTGGGCCGCAATTCGGTTCCTTCCTGGACATCGATATACCCGCAGACTGGTTGTTGAGATTGGAGCCACTCCGTTGGCGGGAAGTTCCTCGCCAGAGCTGTAGCAACTGATCGTATGGTTGACGTTGCCAAATGAATGTTGGTGATCTTGGCTGACTGAATGGACGAGTTGGAAGCGCTGCTCCACAACGCATACGCTAGCCACCCCCAGCGATAATAATTCAACGATGGGATACGGTCGCCGATGGTGCCCATACGTAAAGTCAGCTTCTCCACAGACGATGACTCGGGGATTGCAGAGCATATCTCGGCCGGTCGGCAGGTAGAATGACCAGCAAAGGTCACCTGCAAGTTACCGATCTCTCCATCTCGATGAATTGAAGTGCGTTTATGCCCAGTTGGCTCACACATCGGTTGACCACATACCAAAGTGCTCAACATGAAGCCAGCATCCCTTAGAGCCTCCCCAGGTTGCATCAAGTCCATGGCTTCATCGAGATAGAGCCGGAAAGTCTTCAAGTTCATATGAGCGAGCGCGTTGGTAAGCTCCGCTGACCCAGCAGCTGAAAACATAGGCTTCAACGCCTCAACTGTCTGAGGTGCGAGATTGGGCGGCGTCTGCTCCCACGTTCTCAGCAGCTTCGCACTATCACCAACAGCACACAACTGTACCACTGATGGCACCTTGATCTCAAACAGCTTTTGGAGCTGTTGCGAGAAAGAATTCACCGTCGCCATGTCACTTTCACACTTGTTTTCCTCGTGGACTTGAGCTCCTTTCGTCGGAATCGCAACATGCTCCGCCGTCCATTCAATGACACTACTTGCATCTCCCCACTCCGCCGTCTCCCGTCGCCCCATAAAGTCACACAACGCTCCAGTTACCTGCTTCCTCATAACCTCCAACGTGTCCATCGCGGCCCGAAACTCGGTCGAATACTCCATCGGGTCGTCAGGACAGCCGAACAAAGCCCCCCACGTCGCCGTCGCCTCGTTCGCCACGACATCCTTCGACCCTATTGTTCCCACTAAGTAGCACTCCCAAACAGGGAACACAAAAATGTAGTCGGGGGTGAACAAATCGTCGAAATTGTCAGCAACCACCACAAACCCCGCCACCAGTTCCAGGAACGCCGTCCTGCTCACCGTCGCCAGAACATTGAAAATCTCCACGGCCTCTCGAATTCCTTGGACTTTCACCCGATCACCCCGAATTGTTGCATTTGCAGGGAACGGGACGGGGATCGAGCACCGACCGCCCAGAACTTGGTAACCTTTGGGGAGCGACGGCCAGCAGCGAACCGACGCGCGCACGGGTAGGTTGGACGCTCGAAGTTCTCGGGAACTGCTGGAGTCCAGACTGTCGTGCAGAGTTTTGCATTCTTGCAGAAGTTGTCGCCACGGTCTCAGAAACGCCCACTTGTCGTCCATCTTGTGAAATGAATTGTGAGGTGGACAACTGTATAATTCCTCTTCCACACAGTCGATGACACTCGAGTCCGACGTGCAAGAGTGCAGGAACAGCTTGCATTTTCACCCTATGGAATGCGTCTTCAAGTTGACTTTGTACAAGTTCCGCGTATGTTGCCGTAATACCTTGATCTTTGGTGACACAACATTAGGTCGCATAACTAGTTCGTTTGCAACCAGCTAAATATCATATCGTCACCGAATTGCATGTTGGACTTGACATAAAATGGTATAGCCCATGGGCGACAGAAGCATCTGTGAAGGAACGAGCAATTCGGGGGTAAATCATACTTTTCCCGTGATTCTCGATCTTTTCAGGGCAAAACGATATCAAGTCAAATTCAAGCATCTCCGCTATCTCGTGCAACTCGGACACTACCTAGACAGCGATCAAAAATCTTGACTAAGCTACGTGGGAACATCTTCGCTCGCATCATCTCCCCCACCTAAATCAGACAAAGAGGAAGAGAGGCGCCGTCGCTTCTTAGACCTGTACTTCTCCTGAGCCAGCGGGCGCTTTTGTTTGAGCTTGATGCCGAGTTCGATGAGCTTGTTTTGAGACCGTCTATACCAATCTCCATTCTCGCGCCGGAGAGGACATTGGTTAGGCCCACACACAGTTGAAAACACGTCGTCATACAGCTCCCGCGCCAGTCGATATTTGTCGGCCGTTACTCGCCAAAGTACGTTGAGGCGCCCAAAGTAATTCTCCACAATCACGCGGTCGTGTGAGATCTTGTCGTTGTTGCTTTGGTCTGCACGACTTAGGTTGCTGCCTTTCTTAGGTATAATGCAGCGAAGATAATCAGCTGCCCCTTGGTATCCTTGGTCGGCTAGAATAGTCCATTCATTTGGATGGGCATCCAGCAGAGGCCCTTCATCCGGCAGCGATTCATCCCCCGGCAGTCTTTTGAAGGTGGAAGATCTTGTTCTCCTTGAACATGGTGATGTCGTGCGTGGCTCTAGGCTCGTGCTGTGTGCAATTGATCGCGAATCCTCGTTTGTCCACAGAAACTTCGACCTTGAGCCCGTACAGGTGGTGTTTGCCGCTGTGGAACTTGCCGTTCTCACGGATGCTTCCGCCCGGACGCCAGTTTTTCTGAAAGGTGACGTCCACCGGGTACAAGGCGCACGGGTTGTTGTCAAACGTGTTGCCCCTTGTGAACGCCCTCCGCATTGTTGCCTCATCGCAGCGTTCCTCAACGTAATCGACGTAGACTTTCGGGGCCAACATTTAGATGAACTTGGTAACGACGTCGGTGAAGGTCGTCGTCGCCAACGAAAACGCTTGGCGTTGCTGTCCCAGGTCCCTCCCCCTTTCAGCATAACAAGTGTCATGACGAATGCGTCCTTGGGCTTGATCTCAGATCGCCTGCCTCGCCCTACGTTGTAATTAATGCGAACGTGGTCGCGGACAGTGAGCCACAGCACGTTGAACTCGCGTAGAGAGACGTTCGTCATGTCTTTGATTGCTGCAGCGCCACCGAGATCCCTAAAAGGGTCCATAATTGGCGTGTCGGTGTCTTCGTTCTCCACCTCATGTAGAGGTGCATTGGAGTACTGGTTGAGGTCTTGTTTCCGCTCAATACAACGTTCTTGTAGCTCCAATAGAACTGCTTCGACTCGATCTCGAGCGTATTGGCAGTTTCCAGATGCCCGATGCGGCATTGTTTTACTTGTTCTTGTATGGGGGCCCGAGGGAGACCGAGAAACTCGAAAAAATGAACAAAATTCTCGCCGGGAACCTCGTTTGCTCGGGAGAGATAAGCCAAATCCCGATTGGACATCTCTCCCGAAGTAGATTGACCTCATCGCGTTAAACTCAGGTTTTTCCGTTAGGTCACGTGCCTCGACATCTGTCAGGACTTCCAGCGGGATCCTGTA
>AWVV02004683.1:0-20900 GCA_000500205.2 Phytophthora lateralis | reverse complement strand
GAAGATGAACTTTGCACTCGATGAAATAGATAATGGTAACGACAAGCCCTACAAAGTAGGGATGTTAAGGGGTGTCCAATGGAATGCTGACGCATGGCAGGAACTACCGGCAAAGACGATTAAACATTGTTGGCTCCATTCTGGCTTGATCCTAAATTAACAAAATGCATTAGTTTAGTCTCTGCTATTGCATTTTCTTCACCTCTACGTTTATATCTACCTTGATGTTTGTATACCCATGACCCGTTCTTTATTGAAGCAGAAGACTGTACAGTGTACCTGCTCCAAAAAGCCTGGACCAATACTATTTTAATACTATTAAATTAATAAGTTAATAGGCAGGTTGCAATGTCCTCACGTTATCACAACACGCTTTTGCTCACGAGAAGAGCTTCGCTATCGTAATCAGAAGAATACGCGGCTGCCGGTACGCATACGATCCCATCCTACCTCCTTTCCTTTCAGCTTCCGTGGCACCAAATGTAGTTCGTTAAAAGCGTGCTTTGGTGAACACTGCCTTCTGCTAGTTCCCAATTTTGCTGTTACCTGTCAAGGACCTTCATAACACACGGCCGGCCACCCCACAAGCATGCGCCTATCTTTCGTCGCCTTAGCAGCAGCAGCATTCGTGCTTTTTAGTACAAGTAACGCCGTCTCCACTATGAGCACAGCGGCCGATACCAAGTTCCTTCCAGACACCCCTTCCGATAGTCGCAACCTCCGCGTCGAAGAAATCAGCGTCAAGCGTGCGGATGTCGATACCGTCAAGGAGGACGAAGAGAGAGGCCTCAAACCCTCGTCGTCACCGGATTCTGCGTGGGTAAAGCTCTTCTACAAGATTTTCCCCCACGTCAAGAAACCGGTACCAGCAGGGAAGCACATCCCGTTTAACGGTCTGCGCTTGGAGTCTATCGGAAACGGACAGGTGCACGTGGTTCCCCGCAGCTACAGACGTTGAGGTGTTCGATCGTGCAATGACTTTGCCTTCCTGATAGCTTTCATCGTGTCTGATTTAATTCTTTTCAATCCATTTAGAAGGAAAAATTACGGTACAAAACTGCGAAATTTTAGTTGTCGCTCTAGACTTCGCAGTATACGTTTGCGTCTTGTCGATAGGCCAACTTGATGCAACTCATTAGAACCTACAGTGTTGTATGTATCGAAAGTCTAATAGGTCTACATCAACAATTCAGTGAGCAGCGGCAATTGAGGCGGCGCACTTGCTTAGTAAAAATGCATAAACTGTTGCAGGTAGCAACACTGTGAAGCCTCAGCTTCATGCCACGGCGTCATCCGCCAGAATTCCTAGGGCGCGCAGCTCGCGCTGTTTGTCTTCGCAGTTCACGTACGAGTCGCCATTGCGAATGTGCCACAAAGCCCCACCTAGATTTACTCCCCAGGCTGCGCGGGGGTACGCCACCTCAGGAGGAACTGAGAACTTCGTGCTCATCGACGTGCAGGTACCACCATGGAGATCAGCGTAAGCTCGGAAGGCCGGCAGTAGAACCTCATTCCAACGCTGGTCGTTGGAGCGCCACACAAATCCAACCTTATCCAACTCAGCTCGCAATTTGGACGAAAGCGCCACCTGACCCGATCGTACACGAGTAATCCACTGACCAAGTTTAAAGCCACGCGTCAATACGGGCCAGTTGGGGTCCCGATCAGGTACCACAAAGTCCGTCGTGACCAGGGCATCGCTGCCATGCAGTCGCCGATACGTTGTCAGCGCTGGGATCACCACGCTTCGCACAGTCTTCTCTACGCGATGGCGCGCGTTCCACACGAAACCTAAAGCGTCAAGTTCTTTGCGAGATGTTTGCACTTGAGAATCGTACGCGCCGCGCCGGATATTCTTGACCGTATCTCCTAGCTTGAGTCCCCACGAATCAAGGGGCCAAGGTTCCTCGGACGGCACCACAAAATCCTGCCCAACGTCGCAATGCTCGTACTGGGCAGCAAATACCTCGAGCGCAGGGAAAATGCTTTCTCCCCACACCTTGTCAACTAGTCGAAACGAAAAGCCGAGCTCATCCAGCTCCTCTTTGCTATCCCGAACCTGCGTCGCATACTTCCCCGAGCGCACCATGTACACATGTCGTCCCAGCATATATCCCTCCAGCACCTTGGGCCATCTCAGATCTTCAGTTTGTGACGGGATCGTAAACGCTAACGGTACGTCCGCATTCCCATTCAGTTCCTTGTACCGCCGCAGACCGGGGAGGAAAAACTGATACCACTTGGTGTCTCGCACTCTCCACACAAACCCGAGCGCATTGAGCGCGTCCACCTGATTCTTTGGCAGCGGTGGCAAGACGGCCTTCGGCTTGTCACTTCCCTGTTTCTTCTTGTCCTTGAGCTGCTGCTCTCTCTGTTTCTGCTGTTGCACCTGTTTCCGCAGTTTGGCCACCGCCAGTCCGAGCTTGTATCCCCTCGTGGCTCGGGGCCAGAGCTCCGTCTCGTCCTCACCTTCCTCGGGCACCACAAACTTCTGCGGCACGAACAGGTCTCCATACTGGTCCGCGTACGTGCAAAGCGCAGGGAGACACACCTCTTGAAACTGATAATCCTGCCATGAGTGCAGTGGGAAGCCCATGGCCTTGAGTTCCTGCAGCTGCTCGGCGCCCTGCTTCGTCCTCTCCACTACTGAAGCCGAGCCTTTGCCCAGCGCCTGCATGAACCTGTGCACTTTCACTCCGAGCGGCAAGTGGTGCAGCTCCCTGGGCCAGATGATGCTGCGGGGCACCACGAAACTGAAGGGCACGGCAAAATGCCGCTCCAATTCGTGGAAAGTGCGCAGTGCTAGCACCAACTGACTGAGCGACTTGGACGGCGACTCGCGACGGTCTTTTGCACCGTTCGAGGCCGACACGCGGTACAAACGTGCGTTGACGATCTGGAGACAAGGAGCGACGTGGACTGGCGAGGAACTGGGCGCGAGGCCGGCGCGGCGAGGGAGCAGCTGTAGTAGACGCCGACGGGAGGCCATGGCGATGTCTCGCCCACTGTTTCACTGCGTTAGTGATGTGCAGATACATAATAATAATTTGTGTCTGATACATAAGTTCAACTTTTGTTTTTCCGCCAATCAATCCTCACTAGTGATCAGAATGAATGCGCCCGACATGGACGCCGAGCTAGCGCAGCTCCTCCGCGAGCAGGAGCAGTTCCTGAGCCAGAAGAAGCCGCCAGCAGCCAAAGTGACACGTCGCGGTGCTGCACCCAAGGTGTCGGCGTCCGCAGCCTCTGAAAATGCATCAGAATCCGGTCCACAGGTGCTCAGGGGCGTCGTGGAGCGCCAAGTGCCTCCGGTGGGCCAGCAGAGCTTCGTGTTGGCGCCCAATAAGCGCGAGGTTTCCGGTTTCCCAGCTGTGAAGAGACGCGGCCCGGGCCAAAGTCTATTCGGTCGCAGACGACGCGAGGCGAAGGACGCAGACCAGCCGCAGCCTTTGGACAGGGAGAGCAGCGACATTGACGCTGCCAATCGCGCAAAACTGCAGGAGATGAGCCCCCAGGAGATCCTAGAGGCGCAGCAGGATCTTCTTCGGACGCTGGACCCGCAGCTGGTCGAGAAGCTCAAGAATCGACGCAAGAAACAGGACAAGACGCCAGTTAAGAGGACGAAAGTGAAGATTGGAGAGTCGGTAGTGAAGGAGGAAGAGGAGAAGCAGGAGATGATCAGGAGTCTGGCAGCGGTGAAGACGGAAGAGCAACTGCAGGAACAGGCCAAGCTTCTCCCGGTCGAGGAGCGTGCCAAACTGGATTGGACGCAGAACGCAGGCAACGAGAAAGCTTCCCATGGCAAGAAGAAACGTCGTTCAGTGGTAGAAGACGCGACGTTAGAGCGGTTTGATCTGGATGGACGCGTGCTGGAAGCTACGAATGTGGAACTGCCTGTGCACTCCGGACTTTTCCACCACGGCGACGATCCGAACACTGCGGGGTACACAGTTCCGGAGCTTTTGCATCTCGCGCGAAGCTCTGTCCCCAGTCAACGTGCTATGGCACTTACTGTCCTGACCAAGCTTCTGAAGCAGCGTCAGCTCCAGGGAAAAGCGTCGCTTCCTGTGGCACCGCGAGTGCTTCCTCGTGACATGGCTATCACGCTGCGGATCGTACTGGATGATCAGAATTACACTGCACTAAGCGCTGGTGTGTCTGCACTGCACGCGTTTATTGTGCCGGTGGGGTCTGAATCTGGACTGGAGGAGAGTTATCTGGCGGAACTGAAGCAGGGGGCTGTCGTCCTTCCTCCTAAAGTGCACCTTCATCGCGACGGGATCGCAGCGCAAGCGCAGAGAAAATATCTTCACCAAGTCGAAGACGTGGTTTACATTGACACCAGTGAGGCTGATGACGGATCTAGTATCAGTGATGAAGATTTGGCGACATTGGACCCGGTACAAGCACTTCTCAGTATGGACATCGCTGCGCGACTGCGATATATTCTTGAGACCATTCAATTGCCGGATCAATATGCAACCGAAAAAATGCTGGAGATACTGATTGCGGTGGCTCACCACTCTCCACGTGCTGCTCACGAGATTAGCTCGAATGGTAAATTGCTGAAGCTACTTCAACAGCAGTACATCGAGAACGAACAGGTCCTGACCTTTCAAGAGGGCAATATCCGGTCGCTGCAACTTACAATCAAGGCCTTGGAACTTGTGCGAGCGCTGTGCCAGGGCCAGCGCAGTGTAGCATCAGCTCTTATCTCCAGCGGTCTGATTCAGAGCACGAAGGGTTTCCTTGCGCTGAAAGAAATTCCTACTGGTGAAGCAGATGAGGAAGCTGCTGTGCTTTTTGTCAGGATGCAAGTGGAAAGTCTCCGAATTTGGCGCGTTCTCCTGAGCTATGGTCTGGATTTCCACTGTTTTGCGTACTTGTTTTCCGTGTTGTCGGGGTATATGCAGAATGCCTCCGAAGTTTCAATTGTCCGGAATTCAGCATTGTTTGCGGCGCTCGAAGCCTTTTGTGGACTCGGAGCTGTCCATGAGGCACAGCACTATTTCAACCAGCTGGGCTTCTTCTTGGATTCGGCGAAAGAGGAAGCTATTCGATGTATTCATTCTTTATCGGGCGCGTCGGAGCTGAGTGACGTCAAGACTATTGTTGTCTTGTCCACGACACTAAGATTCCTCGCCGCTGCTAGTTCCCATGCAGTCAAGTACAACCTGGAGACTTCTAGTCTCGTACAAGTGTTGAAGGTTGTGCAGTCGCACGAGGTGACACGGAAACTTCTACCCCGTCTGAATGATACAGTGGCAAAGCGTGATCTGTTCCTGTCGATTGTCCACTTCCACCGACAACTTGTCAGTAATAATTTACTGTCTGATGACATGGATGATGACGAGATCGTGGATATGTTTTCGCGTGAAGTAAAGACGCCGTTGCTTGCTGCAGCAACTTCGGCCGTTGCTTCATCGTCCGCTGTGTTCAGCCCCACTTTAATCCAAGCAAGCGAGCTCACTCTCCGCTTAGGTGAGCTCATTGCTGCTGGCCAGAGTGATATCGCAAACTTCAGCGCAGAGTTTGCCCAGAAGGTGTACACTCAAGCCTTGATTATTGTGGAGCGTCTTGGTGGCGGAGGCGAATTCTTGATTGCGCGCTTGTTCGCTGGCGTGTTGTTCCACCAAAGCATTTTACAGTTGCTTGGCGTATTCAGCGAGGAAGCTGACGCAACACGCATGAGTCGCGTGCTGATTCCCATCTACCAGGCGCTTGTGAACGCCACTCACGACCAAGAAGCACACTCCGCCCAGATCTTCGCTGGTGTGTCGACTGTTGACAAGTTTTCGTGTCATTTGCGCCTGCCTCAAGAGGAGCAGACGTACATACCCAGCAACCTTCCGCTGCCAAATTTCTGGATGGTGTGTCCGTTGTCGCGTATTGAGTACAGCAACAGCAGCGATGGTAAGCCACCGACCGATGTGGGTCCGACGCGCGCGCAGAGCGAGGAGATGAAGCTGGTCGTAAGCGCTACATGCCGCTTCGTGTTTGAGTTCGAGCGACTGGCACCGCAAATGTCGTCTATCTCTTCAATTGCTGAGTTGCGCCCGGAAGACAAGCTGTTTCATCTGATACACGTGTTTTTTGCTGGCAGTGACGTGCTTTTCGACGACCATGTTGACTCTGCTCTCCGTCAACTCCTTCCAAAGCTTGTTGAGCCTATGCTGCGTTCGTCAGAAGACTCGAGGCTATTCTACGAGGGGATTCTTCGGAACCTAAAGCGCATCCAGAGCATTGAGTCTGGCCAGGAAGAGGCAGAACCTGCTCCCAGCAAGTCTACCTCGGTGTCTTTCTCGTCGGATGAGCAGCAGGTACTGACCTTCGTCGAGAAGCTCATGGCCGAATTTACGGCATCGTCCTTCGGTAACACACACTTTGCGCAGTGTGTGACGCTGTTCTTGACACGCGACTTCCCTCTGGAGCTACGCAAGTTCGTGTGGAAAGAGCTCCAGGAATCCCATCTACTGCATACGCTCGCACCGTTCGAAGTCTCCGGCATTCAACTATTCAAGCGATGTACCCATGGTGGTCCATCGCCTACCGTCGATGCTAAGCTGCTTCTGTTCATGCAGCAGGCGGTGTGCAAGCAGCAAGTGTCTCCTGCACGCGGCGCTTTCGTCTACTCTATCGCCATCCACCACATTGTGGATTACCTGTTTGGCGACGACAACAGTATGTTAAGCTTCGCGCGGCAGACCTTTGCTCAAACGTTGGCGACGGAGGCATTCCCAGCAATTTGGAGTCACGTACTGAGTTACGACGCCAGCAACAACTCCTCGTTATCAAGTGAAGAACGTGCAACCGTGCGACCCGAGCACCTGAACAAGCTTCGGACCCAGGCTGCTTTCTCCTCGGACCAGCTACTAGTTTTCGAAGCCACAGTGTCCTTGCTTGACAAGGCTACGCAATAGACACAACGGACGTGCCCATTACAACCTTAGACCAGCATCGGCGTGATTCTCTTCCTCTTCTTGTCCCCGGCAACCAAAACCTTTGTATCCGCAGGTGCCACCAGCTTGGCATACTTGAAGTAGAGCAGCGGACGCACAGTGCTCTCGCTGGTATTAGCCAGACCTCGGTGCCACACGCGGTAGTCCATGACTATTGGCGTCCCCGCTTCCACACAGGCCGACACACTGGGCAGATCCGTGTACCCTTCAAACGCCGTCCCACGAGCTCCATTGTCGTGAATATGCGACTTGGTCTTCATCTCAGTGCCTCCAGTCTTGTCCGTAATGGCCACCAGCGGCACAAACACATTGAGGCGATCAACTGAAAACCAACAAACCGTCAGAACGGATCATCCACAATTTATACAAACTACATTTTATCTCACCAGGTTCCTGGACGTGTTGGTTGCGATGCACACCGTCCAAATGCCAGTTCTGGTCGGCATCTCCCGGTCGGGACAACACACAACCAATGTACTCGAGATGGTACCCGTCCGGAGCGAAGAGCTCCTTGAGCATCGGCTGCCAAGTTGCAGCCATCTCTTTGAGCAGATTCATGCCCACAGTCTCCACTGTGTGGGACGTCAAGGGCCGCGTCTGGAACGCGGAAGTGCTCAACTGCATGTCGATCCGGCCGCCTTCGCGCACGTAGAAACCTGCTAGACGCTCCGAGTTTTCACGAAGTTTCAGATCTAGTTGTTGCGCTTTAACTTCAACCAGAAATTCCTCGTAGCGGCGAAGCACCTGCGTTCGTAAACACTCCACGAGAGACTGAGGGGCTCCATACGTCTCAATGGGCAGCACTGCGAAGCCTTCCGAGTGGACACTACGAGCCAATTCGGTTGCGCTCATAGAAGTCTTTGTTTGCATGTGCTGAAATGATGGTAGCTATAAAACACTGTAGATAGGAGAAAAAAAAGAAGAATTTATCCGACTATGAACCAACAACTTTAGCAATGCGACTGGGAGCGCACCATTCCTTCGCCCTCCTCCTTCTCCTTGGACGGATTCGAGATGAAGGAGAAGTTTGGCTCACTTTGGCGGTCGTCTTCGATGTCGTCGCTCGAGTGGATTCTCTCGCTGACCTCGTGCGGAGACGGCAGATACACGATCTCGCTGGAAGACTCGGTCTTCTCCGAGTCCTCTTCGTCTTCATCTCGTTTGTTGACGCTGACGACGGTCCCAGCTGCCGACACGGAGCCAACTTCCTTCTGGTTGGCTAGATGCTCCATCAGGTCTACGCCCAGGAACTTGCCCAGCGCCGCAATGAACAGCCGCTTGCTGCGCTGGCAAGCAGGCCACGTGGTTGCGATCCGGACGCAGTAGTCGAGGAACGTCTCGAGCATCTGGGACCTCTCTTGGACGTCCTGCAGACTCGGTGGGAACAGAGTGCGGCGTGGGAACTTGACCGCAGCGAGTTGGTCATAGGCCGACTCGCACTCGGGACACTGGATGCAGCGAGGACGAGTGAGCAGCTCAACGAGCTCTGCACCCGCAGAAATCTGCGGAGCGTCTTCGTCTCCGGTCAATGTGCTCTTACGCGATGGAAGTCGACCCCGACAACTCTTGAGCACCTCGAGAAGACGCTTGCGAAGCACGAAGAAGCTCTGAAAGCGCTGGATGCAGCGTCCGCGCAACTGCAACTCGGCGACCGCGACGTCCATCGTGTAGCGGACATGCTTGGACTCGGTGGGGCCGCGCACAACGTAGAGACCCGCAAACTGCACCATCTTGTCTTGCCCGTTTGGATAATGACTCTCGGGCATGCAACCGCCCAACACGGCCGCCGACGCGCTGGTCTCTCGTGCTCGGATGGCCTGGTCTGCTGCGACTTTCTTCGCAACAGCTTGCTCGAGTTGCGTGCTCGTTGTCGAATCGATGTCCTGCTGGCTCGGGTTCGAGCTGAGCGCGACCGTCGTGGCGGTGCTCAGCGGCTGGATGGTGTCGACGACGACTGGCATGGTCGCGGATAAGGAAGTGGTCGAAGCGACAGATTAAGACCTGGCCAGGAACTATTTTCGAGCGAGCTTTGAGCTGGACGACTCCAATTGTGGTGTGGTGCCGATCGGAAGAGGCAGGGCGATCGGGTCGATGCCTTTCCACCGTACGTGCACCGCGTCCAGCTGGTCGTTGCAAGTGACAAGTGGTGGGTGACCAGCTCGCGACGACCGGCATAGAGCCGTGAACGGCCGCTTGCTTGCGCTTGAGCGGCATTCAGAAACGCCCTAAGCGTAGGAGTTTTGCAGAAGCCGTCTCAGCTGTATTGAAGCCGCAGTCTGCAACGTGAGCTTCCGGGCGTTGCAGGACCAGTTGACTTCGGTCCAGACTTGATTAACCGTCTCGAGAAACGCTGGTGGGTTTTCAAGACAACATGAGGCGCTCGCCTTTGCGTTAGGAACGGCTCATTCTGTTGGTGCTGTAGCAGCAACTAAGCTGTCGTCGTGACGAAGGCTCCGCGTAAAAAATGTAGCCATGTTGCAAAGTGTAGGTTGCAGTTTGAAACAGTCACTGAAGTTTAGCGATATACAAGTTGAAGTTTTCACTACTCGCACACGCACAACGAAAAGGGAAGCACAAAGTTATATGCAAGTGGATAACTACGTCCTGCTCATATGATACACGCGCCATCAAGAGCGAGCAAGCGCCGTGCTCGCCAACGCGGCGCTGCTCCTCTTCCTCTCCCGCTGCTTGAAGCCTTGATTTGCCAGTCGCTGCATCGCAGTTCGAGGAGATTTCGTCCAGCCGTCCTGGCCAGGTTTACAGCTCATATCCACATCCTCTGCGGTGTCCTGACTGCTGTTCAAACGCCCAGGAAGTCCATCGCAGAGGACAGCGCCTGCCGCGTGCGGACCGTGGCGGGTTTGGCGTCCTTGGGGTTCACGGTCGGGTCCAGGAACCCGTTGGCCGCATTCTGCTGCGCGCGCTGCGAGTCCGACTGCAGACTGCGCACAATCATCTCTTCGTGTTTGCGTTTCTCGCTCTCCTCGCGGCGCACCTGCTTCTCAATGTCGTACTTCTTCTGGTGCATGCGGTACAGCTCCTTCTCGGCTCGACGGAGCCGGTCCTCGGCCATGGCCCGGCGGCGCGTCTCCTCCTCAAAGCGCGCCTCCCACGACGTAAGTTGCTCCTGCAGCGCGCTCTTCTCCTGCTGCCACCGTCTGTGCTCAAAGCAACTTAAGTACCACCTCGACTAAAAAGCACAATTTTTTGATGATGACGCGTACTTTTCGTCCTCGGCCTTCTGCGCGTCCAGCGTGATGCGCTCCAGCGCCTCCTGCTCGAGACGCCGCTCCAGGTCCTCGTTCACGTACTCGAGGTCGTTCTGGCGCCGCGCCTGCGCCTCCACGAAGCGCTTGGCGTCCGCCAGCTCGTTCTGCAGGCGCTGCACCAGCTGGCTGTCGTTGCGGTGCTCGCGCTCGAAAAGCGGCACGCTGTCCATGTCCGTGCGCGGGCCGAAATTGTTCCCCCAGTTGCTAGTCGGCGCCTGCGTGCCTAACATGGCGGGGGGCGACGCGGATACGATGGAGGCAGGCCGTCCTCCGGTCCTCTGCCAATTGCTGACTGGAACTGAAGGAAGGGGAAGTTTCAGAAGCCCGTTGACGCGTCGTCGCCTAGCCGCAGCAACCCATAGTGAGACCGAGTCAAATTCTGGTGCGAACAAGTTGCGAGCCCAAACACCAGAGTGCATCCTGCCAGCCGCAAGCCACCTGGGCCAAATCCAGCGAGAGCACTTGCGTCTGGATGTCTCCTTCTCGGAGAAAGTTCTCCGACTTCGGGCATAATAAAACGGAGGCCACCATTTTTCGTTTTCGCCTTATTTAGACTGGTGCGTCACCTTCGCGACATTGGGCTGACAAGCAACGACGCGAAAACTTTTATTTCTTTTCTTCTTCAACGTGGATGAAAGATTCGCTGATGTGCTGCACTGCTGAACGTTCCGGTAATGAAGGCGCGACATTACTCACCTAAACTTGCTGTTAGCGGTACATGTAGCCAAAAGCATTTTCATCTCACTAACAACTTGCAAATTCTGGACCTTGATTGCCAATGTTGCCAACCGGCCTCGCCAGCTTGCGTCTAGATGTCAACTCAGCGCGCAACGAGCCAAACATCGTGTCTGCAGATACGGGACCCTGCCAAAAAACAATCAACAAGGTTTAAGTCATTCTGTACCAATACTTCGTACTGCAAGACATTGATTGTACCATCGGAGCATACTGCACCCCATCGAAAGTGCGCCCATGGGTTCGTACAGCTGCCATTAGCACTGCACCCTCGATCTGCTGCTGCCAGACTTGGTCACCCGCACAAAACCGGCGGATCTTCTTCCAAACGATTCGAATCAGTGCTAATACAATGCACACGGCCACCATCAAGTCTTCCCAGAAACCTTCGCACTCGTACGTGAACCACGAACACTTGACACAACTGGTAGCGCCTGGAGCAGAATCGGCACCAACTGGACACGAGCTGCACTCTGTCTGCCCTTTAGTGGCTGAAAAAGTCCCTCGATGACATGGCTTGCACTGCAATGCACCACTTGTCGACAAGTACGAACCCATCGGGCACAATCGGCATCCACGAGCTGAACTCCCGGTCAGTGTGAAAAATGTACCAGGAGCACACGCCACTGCGCGGGTCGAAGTGAACGGAGGATCGACAATCGACAGGTTGAGCATCCGGAACGACAACGCTCCGTCGATCAGATTCACGCGGTTCAATTGACGTACTAAAGTGTCTTGAAATGCAGTGGTAGTCACCAATTCCGTCACTTTCTCCATATTGCTGCCATCACTCTCTTTTCCAGTATTTGACGCGTCGAGTTCGTCCAGCAAGGCATTTAGAGCACTTTCAGCCGCCTCAGTCGCTTCATGAACAACACCATCAACTTCACTTTGAAAGTTACTACTATCTGTACCAGTTTTCGTGGTCAATGGTGCTATGGCCTCCACAGCAACGATGACTCTCGTCGAATGCGTAGCGTCGACGAGATCGGTCACTTCGAGCACATGCAACTGATAGCCTGACGCCGAATAGCTCGTCAGCGTATCAGTCCAGACCTGGATAAGTCGAGTGATTGCTGGTACGTGGTTAGCGTCTCTGGTGTGAAGCAACTCATGCTGCTCAACGCCCGCAAAATCCAGAGTTAAGCGAGGCCAGGTCACATGGTCGTACACTTCACCAGCCTTCGCAATACTGCATTCGACTCCACCATACAGGAAGCTAAATGCTGGCGCTTGACATGGTGTGCACACTATGGAGCCATTCACAGCGGCGATAAAGTTGGGTGGACACGGTTTCGCTCGCACTGCACCTTCAAAATCGACGAACGAACCTGACGAGGCCTTCTCGCAGTAGGAAGAGCCTTTGCTGGATGAGAAGCTGCCTTTGGCACAAAAGGAGCAATTCTGCGAGCCACTAGCTGCTGAAAAAGTCCCCGGTAGACAAGACTGGCAGGTTCGCCACGTGCCGTCATTGAACGCTCCAGGGTTACACTTCACGGTAGTTTCTGTGGACAGGTATCCCGACCCAGGAGCGGCAACTGCAAAGCACTTTTCATTGCCAAAGCCCTCAGCGACAGTCCCGTTCTCACACTTGCTGCATTCCGTCTCAGCAGGCGCTACAGCAAATGTGTTTGGGCGGCAAAGTGTGCATGTCGTCAATTTATCATCGTAAGAACTTCCAGGAGGGCATGGCAAGCACTTCACATGCCCAGGTTGGGGCGCGATATGCCCGACAGGACACGTCTTGCAGGCCACTGACCCGTCCACGTCTTGATATGTGTCCATGGGGCACATCAAACACTCTGCTTCACCCTGCGCGTTCACATACGTTCCGGCTGGGCATGAATCACACGCAGTAGAACCAACCGAACTCGAAAAAGTTCCCACGGGGCATTCTGTGCATTGTGTAGAGCCCTCCGCTGCAGCAAACTCTCCTGGGTTACACAGCTCACACGATGTCGCTCCAACACCATTCGCGAAAGTCCCCGGAGAACAGACCATACAAGTCTGCGACCCACTCTCATTCGTGTAGGTACCTGGAAAGCAGAGCCTGCAGCGGTCAGCCTTCCCGCTGACTGCTGACTCCGGAGTAGATCCAGCAGGACACGAGCGGCACTTTTGGTTTGTGGTTGTGTTCGAGTATGAGCCTTCGGGACACGGCAAACAGAGATCAAAAGCTTCGTTAGCAGAGATCACCGCCCCCACATCTTCGCTGGAATCGACACTCGACTTGGTGCTGTAGCCATTGCCGCATACGCATGTCAGGTTACTTGACAGTAGCGCCAAAGCCATGGGGCACAAGAATGCATTTCCATCGAACTGAGCGGGCTCGGCATGCTTCAGTCTGAGTAAATACAATGCGATGAGATCGAGCTGCAGAATATTGACCGCAGTTCACTTACAGCAATGAAGGAAATTCAGGCAAAAAGCCACCAAAAGCATTGACGTGGACATCACTATTGGCAGGATGAGTGTCAGCGCGCGTCAGGAGCATTGTGTACTTCGCATAACTTACAACCGCTGCAGTGATGTCTGGTTTGATATCACCGGTAAAGTGCCTGTAAGAAAGTTGTCCGAGACATCACTGCACGAAAAAACACGAAGCCACTATCAAAATCGCATGGTGTTCAAAGCAGATTGGAGTCAACATACATGATTGCTAGAGTGGAGTTTTCATCGGGGTCGTGTGGATCTTCTCGGCCCCACAGTGAAAGTTGTGAGGGGATCTCGCCCGTAAGCAAATTGGACGATAAGTCGCTGTACATATCACCACGATTCTGTCAGCTGTGCTATGATAAGGTATGGACAAGCACTTACAGCGACACCACGAACTGGAAAACTGGTAGCTTTGGCAGGTCTCCATGAAACCAATTGTGACTGAGGTTTCTGCTTGAACAGCGCAAGATATGAAAACCAATACGGTCGAATGCGAACACAGCGCACGCTACGTACACGGTCCGCAAGAACTCGCTCGCAAATATGTTTCTTGGTAGCTCCAGTTCAATCTTGTTGGAGGATAAATCCCTGGCACAAGCCACAGCGCCACAAGATCGTCAACAAAAGGCACAAAGATAGAGAAATACCAGAGGTCTACAGACAAATGCTGAAGGCGCTGAAACGCGTCGAAAAAGTGGAGAGTGGAGGCTGTCAGATTGTTCCCAGACAGATTACTACATCGACGCACACAAGAGTTAGAAGAGAGTTCTCAAACGAGTAATTTAAGTAGTCAACGTGCAATCTTACATCGATTCAAGGGCGGCGTTGTCGGCAAAAGACGAGGAAATATCCCCTGTAAGTTGGTTGCTCTCCAGGTTTAACAGCCGAAGCAGTGTCATCTCGCCTAGCCACCCCGGAAAGACTCCATGCAGTTGACTTCTCGACAGATCTCTGTTGCCAACAATCCATAGCGATGTTGGTTCTTTTGCCTGCCATTGCGTTGGCCTTTAATGCGAGACACACGACTTACAGCTGCTCTAGCGACACCATCACGCTCAGATCCAGCTCAGCCAGCTCGCAGTTCAAGCCCTCGTCTGGAAGATAGCTACAAAAACAACACTTTGCCTTAGATTCGCTTAGCTTTGAACGCACGTTCACGAGTCAAAACTTACATGTGCGTCAGCGTAGTCGGGTCTGTGTAGGGGTCACACTTGATTCCTTTCCAGGGCCACAAGAACGCAGCGTCTTCCTCGATCGCGCTTTTGTTAACGTAAAGTACTCGGCCAGTGCATGGGTGTGTCACCACACCACGCGGACACAGTGAATTGCTGGTATGCTCTTCATCCAAATTCGAGTCCTCGTCACTGCTGACACACCACGTACGCATCGCCTCGGACTGCGCCGTTCGGCAAGTATTGTGCATCTGCAGTAGCATTTCCATCTCCACAGGTGCTAACGGATAGGTAGCATCGACGGAGGCTGAGGCTTTGGTTGCTGCATCTCTGGATGCTTCGGTCGCTGCTTGCTCTGCCAGTCCTTCCAGGTCGAGAAACGGCAGCAGCATGTCCAAGATGTCGTCACTGCCACAATCTTGGATCAACTGTAGCGCAACGAATATCAACAATCGTGTCGTGATCGATTTTATCCTCATAGTCACGATCCCGTTGCTTCCTGGACAAGGTTGGTTCTCTCTCCAGACTTCACCTTTTCCTGTTCAGAGCACGCAAACAAGAAGAAAGGCAGAGTGGGGCCAAACCACCACCCGCGTAAGAACCACAGCGCAGTTGTATTACTTTACGCCTCATCGTGGGTAGATCGCCTCACGGGCGATGGGGTCTGTAAGGGTACATGGGAGGAGTAGAATAGACAGCGAGCTCCTCCGTTGCTGCTGCACCGACGTGTGGGCTCTCCTGGCTGCATCAGTTCAAGCTACGCTCAGAGAGTAAGTTACGGGTAGACACGACCGCCATTTGAAGTCTAGGAGTGCTTAATGGGGCTAACCGGCTCCGTCAACGGGGTGACATCGTGCTTCAACTGGAAAGGTTTGCTCTCTGGAACAGGTCGCGCGTGGAAAATCATATCTTTACGGCGCATGCGTTTGATTTCCTCTTCCTTCAGGTGACGTTCCAGCAGTTCTCGCTGCTGCCGAAAAGCTTCCTCTCGTTCGCGGCGTTCTTTCTCGGCCGCTTCAAAGGCAGCTCGTTCAGCTGCTCGGCGGTTCGTTGCCAGCATTGGAGACTCAGTATGTGTAAGAGGCCTGCTGCTGGAGCTCACTTGGAAGCTGTCTGCCTCGAACACTGGCATCGGCTTCGCTCGAAACGTGCCAGCAGACTGCAGACGCTCTTCTTCTTCGCGGCGTTTCTGTTCAAGACGCTCGCTAGCATGCTCACGATAACGATCTCCTGGCAATTCAAACGGTTTCATCTCGGTGAGTGGCTTCGTGGAGCCCTCGAACCTCGCAGGCGTCGAGGTCACACGAATTGGCTTCGCTTTGAACGTCCGCTGCTTCTCCTTCTCTTCCTCTTCAGCTTCAATACGGCGGCGGAAATTCTCCTGGTACTCCCGATGCAGCTGGATGCTCTTTAGTGGTGGGGTTTCAGGGATCACGGGCCGGCGTACCGACGATTGACCCGACTTCTGCTGGGTGATCTGGCCTGCCTGTCGTGCTTTCATTCGTTGCTCGCGCTCTTTGCGGCGACGCTCCAATTCAGAGGCGACAGAAGTAGCCGGGTCCGAAGCGCTTTGACGAGTTACTGAGCGCGCAGCAGTCGTTGATTTCGGTGCAGCAGGCTGCGTCAAGCGCGCCTTACTGTCCGATTTCGCAGGAGAGTACCGAGGGTACGACTTGGGCTCTAAAATGCTCTTGTTGAGAGGTCGAGCGTGGAACTTCTTGGCCAGCTCTTCAGCATCATGATCGACAATCTCTATTGGTCGGCGGTGGGTAGCTGCTCGTCGACTGGTTTCCAACTGTGGGGTCATCGGCTATTGCATCCAGTTCTACGTTAGGTACTTCCTCAGTAATAGCACGAGTACACAACACATTACCTGAGTGAGACCACCAGATTTTGAGCGACTATAGCTGGAAGCGGGAGGCTTTTCACGCGACAGTGGAGCTGGAGGCGGGCGTTGTGACGCTCGCGTAGCAGTATGTAGCTGCGGAGACTGAGGTATCTGCAATATCGACACAAAATCACAGCAGATAAAACGCGTTAGTCCCTCAACAGCAAAAGGCTCGTTAGTAACATCCGCTCACCGTCCGTGGGTGTCTGGTCTCTCTCGAGTGGGGCGGCAAAGGCAGAGCGAAATCACGGGACAGTAGTTTCTCCGCGGCGATAGGCGTCTTATCCTGTCCAGCTTCAGTACTCTCGCTATGCAGGCGTCGCACGCGATTATCCACCTCGAAATGCGGCGTCTGCGGGATCGTGAGCTGCTTGGTCGACCGTTGGTGCACATTGCTGGGCGGTCGTTGCACCTTGGTCTTCTCGTGAAACTCGCGGATCTTCAGCTTCTCCAGCTGAAGGTGCAGCCGCTCCTCTTGGATCTTGAGCAGCTCGCGACTCGTGCTGCTCATCCGCGACGGGTCGTTCGGGTTCGCAGGCCGACTGCGCGTGTGCAGCTTGGGGCTTCTGGGGCGCGTCACGCGGGGCTTGTCTTGCATAGGGACGTCCTCCATGAACGTCTGCTCTCTTACCCTCTGCTCCGCCTGCATCCTTCTCAGATACGACTGTGTAGGCTGCATGAGCTTGGACGTGCCGTCAGCTGTCGAGAACCTGCTCTTGTGCTCCATCCTGAGCGGTGTAGAGGACGACGACGTCTGTGAGCTGTGCGTGGACGTGTCCAGCTCGTGCAGCAGGTAGGAGGACGTGGCTGAGGACTGGGACGACGACGCGTAGTGCCTGAAGACCTCCTCGAAGCTCTCTTCCTTGTCGTCCAGCAGCCTGCTGTTGCTCAGCACCTGCTGCACGTCCAGCTCTTCTTCTGTCATGGTCGTGTCCTGCATATCCTTCGGCACATTGTTATCTGTCTCTTTGTGACTTTTAGCCACGGTGGACTCTGTTTTAGCGCTGAAAACAGGGCTTGGAGCGCTGCGAGACGTGGCGGGCGACGAGAAGTAGCCGTCCGCGTTGTTGACGTAGCGCCGCTCCAGCGACGGGTTTTTGAGGTCGTAGTAGGACGGCGCGTCGAAGCAGAAGTCGTCGTCGTCCTCCGCGGCGTCCGTCTCGGGCTCCGACGCCTGCACGTGCTCGCTCTCCGCCATCGTCGTGTCCAACAGCGTTACCATCGCTGTATGGCGGTTCAAAATTCAAAAACAGCTAGATATTGTAGAACTGAATATCATCAATTGCATTAGAGGTGATCTTGTATCCGTATATACAGCTATTAATGTATGTTGAAACTTCTAATATAATAGTTCTATAAAGCACGATCATCTGCATATACAGGTATAATAGATAACAGGATTCTGGTTTCGTTGTTGCCGGACTTTTCTTACTTCACATATTATGAGGTATGACAGGTCCTACCATCCCGCATGTTGGTGAGAGGCTCATTTCGAGTCTCATTCAACGTGCGGGCAGCGATGGTCTTGGTGTCGACGCTGCGTGTTCGCGCCGTGCGCTTCATCCGCGCGGCGCCCAGCAAATCTCTGGTACGGAATACATAACTTTCTCCCCACGTCTTATCTCCGCCGCCTTTAATTTCTTATATACGTTTGTATCCACAGCACACAGTGCGGCACGAGGGGCAACCGGGTACTCTGGATTGCCGCTACTTCTTCTACGACAAGCTGGGGCGCAAGCAATCGCCGTGGCACCACGTGCCGCTGTATGCGCGTAGCTCACTAGAGCACCCTCAGGAACTTAATAACGCTGTGTTCCACTTCGTGAATGAAATTCCTCGGGGCTCCCGAGACAAAATGGAGATCGCGGGCGACGAGGAGTTTAACCCGATCAAGCAGGACGAGCGTAAAGGCGTCCCTCGTCTCTACCACAGCGCATCCCTCGTCAACTACGGCTGCCTGCCTCAGACGTGGGAGGACCCCAACCATGTGGACCCAAACACGAGGCACGGAGGGGACAATGACCCCATCGACGTGTGCGAGATCGGCCGCCACGTCGCCCGTGTGGGCGAAATATACCCCGTCAAGGTGTTGGGCGTGCTGGGTATGATCGACGGCGGCGAGACGGACTGGAAGGTGCTCGCCATCAACGTCAACGACCCACTGGCGGCCCACGTGAACGATTTGAGGGACCTTCGGGACACGCCGCTGCACGACATGGTGGAGCAGGTGCACCGCTGGTTCCGGGACTACAAGATCCCGGACGGAAAACCTCCGAGCGATTTTGCCTTCCACGGGAAGGCGCAACCCAGAGACTTTGCCGTGGACGTGATCCAGCAGACCCACGAGAGCTGGAAACAGCTCGTGGGCGACGAACTCGCAGGCAACAACAAGCTTTGGACCTGTACCCGCACTGATATGTAAAAGGCGCGCGGGGGTTAATGGTGCAAACGCGATTTAGAACGGATTTCGTCCTTGGGAGTGGTTGCCTTATCCCAGCAACTTGCTCAGTAACAACATCATTGCGTTAAGTGCTGATGTACTAATGCTGGCAAAAGTAAAGAGTTGTTGAATTGGAAATGGTGTTGTGATCACTCTTACCATTGCCATCGAATGGACGAAAAACGATCGTGGAGATGAATCACACACTGATGGTGTTTGTTCATATACGCTCCACATGTATTAAATACACAACCAATTTTGTTGTGCACGAGGCTTACCGTGAATGATATCCAAGGTAATAAAAACGAAATCTTCACCACTCTCCAAATGTGCTTGAGTGAGCCTCAGCATTGTTTGGGCACGAGATCACTTGGGTCGAAGCAACCCACCATAGTCAGATACGTATCTTGGGGCGGGGCACCATGCAAGGTGAAAGTCTCACAAACACTTGCGTCTGGACCCACCACCACGAATGCACGCTTGACACCCGCCAAATTCGGGTTTTGATCCACCTTTCGATTCAACTGACGTAGTCGATGCAGCTTAAACGTTTTCTCGGCCTGGATGGTCACTTGAATGTAGGCCAAAATCGTTTCTGGGTTGCTGCTTTCACTCCTAAACGCTTGGCACATCACTACATACTGCATCGATGAAAGGAAAGAATGGATAGTCGGGGTGCCAGTACGTTTCTTGTCCGAGTTTAGCCAGGAAAGCATAGCACTCGTTTTCATTCTCTCAACGTGTGGCACGACTATCTGGATTCTTTCGTATTCAGACCCTGGACGCATCGTCAACAGAATAGGTGAGCGCTTTGCAAACGCTTCTTTCACTGCGTGGTGCAACAGCAGCTCATACGCCGTCCCCAAGAACCCAGCGCCGATAGATCGAGCGTACATGTACACTTTCACCAGTTTCTTCATGGCAACATGCCTTCCTAGCTTTCCCATAGTATACCCAGAATCCACCGACATTCGCCATCGACAACTGTCAATATAGTGCTCTTCGTTGTTGCGATCAGCAATATAATGACGACGAACTAGGTCCTCTTGACTTCTGCACGCTCCGAACTCGTACACCAGATCCAAAGCCTCATCACTACCAACAGTACTACGATCTATCGCAGCTCGCAATTTAAGCTCATTGGGCTTTCTGCAGAATTCACGCAAACTCCCACCACTGTAGAAATATTGCTTTTTGACCATGGTCATCAAAATACACCACTGAACTCCATCGCAACCTTTTACGCGACGTACGATAAGAACCTTCTTCTTCTTGACAAAAGCCAAGTAGAATCCCAGAAGCATAAGAAAGCATGATTTCCCAACCCCACCATCACAATGGGTTCCTTCCGAACAGTTGGAAGCAACCCCTTTACCACTTGCCAGAACATCACTTCTTCCTTCCGAACAAAATAGGAAGATGGGAAATCGCCGTTCCCTTCCCAAAATCTATGCAAGACGGGGGTCATCACGACCGAGCATTGCGTTGTTTGCTTCTCTGCCAGTGCGTCAAGCTGAAATTCATCTTCGTTAACGTCAAGATGTTCCAACTCGTCCACAAGGGATAGTTCGCTCCACTTTCGCTTTACTCGAGAGCTTTGGCACTTCCACGATGACAGCACCACGATCTGTTCTTCCAAGACCAGAAAGGTTCTCAGATAGGCTCAGAGGTTGTGCCGCACAACGATCCGTAAAAATAATAAGGCTTTAAAATATATTGCATATATAATATTTCATAATTTATTTGTTTGTACAATATTGTTTTAGCGTTTTTATACCATATTAAAATATGGTATACAAAATGTTTTTATCAAATCACATGCCTCTATATCGATTTCAGTCAATCAGTACTTTCGTAGACTGCACACCAGTCGTTGTTGTGGCTTTCCACATGACTTGGACATCGTATAGTAGTCAAAACTGAGTCACTTCCTATATAGACCAATCATATGCCTCCACTCGTTGTAGTTCTCGCCAATCAGAGCCGAGGTAGGAAAAGCCA
>AWVV02004681.1:0-10674 GCA_000500205.2 Phytophthora lateralis | reverse complement strand
GAAGGAAGTCCCCCCAAATAACATGTTTACCAGAAGGCCCGAAAATACGGGATAACCGTCACGATTGCTTCGAGGAGGTCGACCTGGCTCACTGGGCCGGGATTGGATCCTCTGGGGGCTGGCTAGGCCTCATCAGTGTGGCCGTCATAGGGTACCCATCCCTCCGTGCAGTCGTGCCCTTCCCACACAATGCACGGCTCCGGTTTTAGCCTCCTCTAACACGCATGGTTACCCCTCGACTGCCCTGAAGGTACCAGTTATCTGCAACAGGCGGCACTCCCGAAATCGTTATGTATTATATTTAAATAAGATTAAGCTATACCTACCCTCCCTGCAGCAGAGATGACCTGTCTGCGTAGCTAGCGCGCCCGGTCCTCGGTCGAGTCCGTGCGTCGCCGGAGCGCCGTTTTGAAAATGGGAATGAAAAGAAACGTTTTTGAAAAAGGCATTTATTTTGTCCAATCAGACGCGTTGCTATTCAGCTAATTCCGATGTGGTGTAATCCACTCTACGCATTATAATAACCAATAAGCGCAGAGGCTCCTAAATAGCCAATGAGAGCCCTCATATTATAATATTAACGAATGGGAGGGGCCGCCTTCGCAGCGCTCGGCAGCTATTTTTAGCAACCGAAAGTCCGGAATTGCGGTACCTGGGGATGCGTACGGAATGACGGACAGATGGACGGACGGACAGGTTTTTCCGTTAGTTGTAGGGGATACACATATTTTTCGTGTCCCTCCGACCCGATACGTCGGAATGGCTGGGTTAGAGGACCTACCACATCTGCCACATTCTGATTGGCTGATAATCATGGTTCGAAGGATTTTGATTGGGCCAAACTAAAGACAAATCGTTCATTGGCCGATAATGAGCCTCCATGCTCTATACGAAAGATAAGTAAGGTCGGATAAGTGATCATATTCATCCATATCTTGAAGCAGTCCTTGGGGCAGGGAGGTATATACGAAACCACACGGCCGTGGTCGACGTGAATCGGCGACTCTCTGTTCCACACTTGGATCCAGTATTCTGACTTGTAGAACTAGGCTTGGTCCCTAGGGAACTTCAGCTTCGAGTAGTACGCTGGTATGTGAACAGCAACCTGATCATGAAGACAGTACCCGTGTTTACCAACTTCCCGCACCCTGTCCTCCACAAACCGAATGATGTCGGTAGTCTCAAGCGCGTTGCGGATGTGCTGCAGGTAGGTCAGCATGTGCTCGTGGCCGCGGAGTGTCGCAGCCTCCATGAATGAGAATTCCAGGTGCTTTTGACTCAACGACGCGCTGCCATGAGAAAGGGGCTGACATGTAGCGGTCTTTGGCGTAACTTAAGCGCGACTTGATCTTCCCCAGATCGTAGTGCTTGCCGCCGTAGTCCCCCACGTCGATGAGGTATTCAGCGACTCGATGAATGCCGCGCTCATACGTGCTTGGTAGGGCTGCTAGAAAACGAGTGGAGGGCTGGAAGGGACGGTTAGCAAGCGTTATTGTTATTTGTGGAAATTAGCCCGAGCTTTAAGTTGTCTGTTTGGTGTTGGCGGCTCCCCGGTTTTGCCCTAGTGTAGTGTGCTCGAATGCAGTGCAGACTGCTAAACTCGACGGTGTTTGCTTGGAATTCATGAGCAGCACCTGTTTGCCACGATTTTGCAAACCCATCTGCAAAGCGTCAATCGTGTAGGCACCATAGCGTTCATCGCCGTGATCCTCCTTATTCCGCACTTGCTTGATGATGTCCTTCATTGCCACGGACGACAACCGAGAAAAGGCCGCAGATGGCATAGCGATCTGACAGCATCGTTGGGTGCTGGCACACGATCGAAGTACGACGGCTAACAGGCATATATTCGCAAAAATACACATAAACCAGTATTAGCAATGAGATGCAAGACAGCGAGCATTTCATGAGCATATCTGGTCAGCCAAATCTCCAGGATTCATAGGTTGGTTAAAGATGCTTCGGGTACCGAACAGAACAAGTCTACTCGGGGCTAACTCAGACTATGACGTCAGACGATGATTTAAAACCGCACACACATAATTCTGAAAACTCAAATAGCTGGACCGCACTCATGGAAAGAACATGAAAATACCTCGTCTGGGACCTAGGAAGATTGCAAATGAGACTGATGCAATGGAATCGAGGTATTACAAATCTCGATAGACTAAACCAGTCTGCTCTCCTTTAAAACGTCCATGAAGCTCTAAATGGCAAAGGTTGCAATAACACCATGAAAAATAGATTTTTACGTCTCGCGCTGGTTACCGAAGTTTTTAAAGTATTATGCTAATGCATATGCCCGGTAGAGAAAGCCACCATATGAGTCCAGAGAGGCTGTTAAGATCGGAACCCAATTTGTAACATCAGCGCATCACACCATTTTGGTGATGCGTATATACTGTGTGTCCAAAAACAATCTTCTCATACTGTATTAAAATTCAATACAAATTTCGCACTTTCCTAATTTAAAGTGTCCATCACAAAACGAAGCATTCTGCCTCGTTGGGACGGTAGCACGGTCGTCCGCTCTAGCCACCACTGCGATCCAGTTTGAGACGTTGATTGACAGTGTATGCGACTCGGAGTGTCCTGAAGTTTGTCAGGCGCACGCCGTGAGTTTCGGAGCGGTGCCTCGCAAGAGAGGCTGCTGGAGTATGCGAGTGCTTCACATAAGCCTCCCTTTATGACTGATGCAGTTGTTGAGGGGTGGCCTGGAGGTTGCGAAGAGAGGAAGGCTTATGGAGAAGGACGGAAATTCAGTTGTGAATGAGATGTTAAAGTGTCGGGAGATAGCGGGTCTTTAGCCTCCATTCAGGTTGCGTAATGCATATATAGTGTATGGAACACATATTTGATGTGTTCCATCTCTATAACTTCGGTACCTGAACTCGACCACAATTCACCAGAGTATCCCGATGACGCGGAATGACGATATCCTGGATACCATGACTGGTGTGTAATGGTTTTCTAGAATGGACCTAATACCAGCGTACTACAAAGTCCGCATGCGCAAGGAGGGTATCGAGCTACGGTATCGAGCTCACAGCGTTCCAGGTAACAAAAGGATGGTGTGACCGTTTGCGCCCGTGCCTGCCGCTAACGACGACTACGTCATAACTATCGTTAATCCGTTTCTTACTGAAGCGAACTTTACGATAATGCAAAGAGGGTACATGTAGCGCTTCACCAACCAGTGAGTTCTTATGCAATATTTTGTCAACAGAGGGTCAAATAATTAAAAGTTCGGCACCGAAACAGATTTTCCCTAATTTTAAATTTGTTTGAGGCCACGGATTTATAAATATAGCAGTAGGGATCACCTCAATAATCCCCAAAACTCTTCCCCAAATTTCACGTTTCATTGCCAAAAATGCCGCCCAGCCGAAGCCGCAGTAGCTCTCTGGACAGCTTGGGCCGGCGCCGGCGCCGCGACACGTCGACCCACGGGCGCAGATGCCGTCGCTCTACCTCCGCATCCCGTTCGCCGTCTCGCGGTCGTCGCAGGAACCGCCGCAGCAGGAGCAGGAGCAGGAGCAGGCGCCGCAGCCGCCGTCGCTCCTACAGCCGCAGCAGGTCCAAGAGCCGCTCTCCGGTACCTCGACATCGCTCTACATCCCGCTCTACCTCACGTAGGGCGCCTGAATCTGACAGGTAGTGCACATGCGGATACGGATAAGGCATGGCGGGTAGAATTCTAACGTAGAAGGGTTCTACTTTGTGGTGACATTTGTATAGGGTGAAGGAGAATGTAGAGAAGCCCAAACAGGAGGTGAATGCCTTGTCGCACTTAAGTGAGGAGGAGCAGATGAAGTTGTTGCTGGGCTTCGGGGGCTTCGAGACCACCAAGGGGAAGGAGGTGGAGGAGAATCACAAGACGGCGGCCGTGGGCACTGCACGGCGCGAGACCAAAAGAGACTACCGCCAGTACATGAACCGCAGAGGAGGATTCAACCGCCCGCTGGACAAGACATAGAGGTGGGTGTGTCTGTGAGGTCTGCGACGATCAAACTGGTTGGGTGGGTTGTCACGTGTGAGATAGTGATGCAATACACTGGGCTCCAGAAGATACTTGTGCTAGTTTTTGTGTCGTTTCTAACCTCTTCCCCCTCTCTTCGTAATGGTATTTCATGTGATTGTTTTCCTCAGCCGCGCCTCGCGTTGTCTTTTCCGCGCTGACCCACCGCTGATTGGCGCTTGCCCCCGCGTTTTGTGAGTCTAGCAGCGTACGCGGCTTTAGCGTCGGCGCGTCTCTGGGCCTCCTCCGCGCGCCGCTGGCGCTCGATTTCAAGCCGCAGTTCCTCCCCCACGAACCAGTGCATCCACTCGTCTTCGTACTTCATGATCATCCGCTCGTCGACCTCACGCTGCTGCTCGAGGCGTCTTCTCTCGTTTTCGCGAGCGATTTCTCTCTCCACGTGGCGTTGCCGTGTCTCTTCCCTCTCCATTTGCAGGTTGGCGCGAATTTCGCGCTTGAAGTCGCGTGCTCGGGCCAGGAAAGCGCAACTGCGAGCGCTGATCTCTTCGAACGGGGCTCGAGCTTGTTGTCGTTTAGCTGCAATTTCCTCGCTGTGTGCTTCACAGTCAAGTCGGAACCGTTCGGCTGGTGGAAGACGTTTGGTGACGACGGAGCTCTTCTGACTGCCTGTTTTCTTTTTTGTAGTAGCTGTGGCGAGGGCTTCAGCGTGAATATCAACTACTTCAGGCCGCCGAGCAAGCCCCGAGCTAGCTTCAATGTTGAAGGCACGGAGTAGTGCAGCGTCGTCCACTGAGTAGCCAGCTTTCTCACCTTCCCAAGCCCGCAAGTATTCACTCTCCAGTGTTGCAACAGCGGTGCTGTCGCGCTGAATTGGGTGCCTGGATATGACGTGCCTCAAGTCGGCTATGGCTGATGGTAGCTGCCCAAGTCCACGGTACGCTTCTGCCCGACACAAGAAAAGCTGGATGCTAGATTCAGGAATGGCCGATGAATGGTCAATTTCATCCCCTGAGATGGCATCTTGCTGGTTGTCCGAGTTCTCAGGATCTGGAAGTGGAGAATGGACAGCTTTTAACGCCTTGGTCAAGTTCTCGACGGCATCAGGGTATTGATGCAGCGCCATATGCACAAGCCCCTTGAGGTGGAATGCTGTTGTGAGCTCAGCGCACTCGAACTCAGTCGCCAGTTGCAGGTCTTTGAGCGCCCCGTTGGCAAACGTCTGGTGGGTTTGTCTTGCTTGCGAGCGCCGATTTACTGCCTGTGTGTACGATTCCTTCGTTGAGTCTTGAGGCAGTTCATTATCGTGTTCCGACTGGTGTGCTGGTGATTCCGGTCGTTCCTCGTGGCCTTTTTGCTGCTTTGCCTTTAGTCGAAGTTGGCGAGCATGGGTTAGTTCTGCTCCATGCGTGTCGTGTTCACACGTGCTGATCACAACAGAAGCTTCATCGATTGCCTGCCTTGCTCTCTTCAGCTGGGTATCAAGACAAGTGGGTTAGAGGGCTGTCCGGCATGCATTACTCCTAAATTGCGAGTACTTACCAGCATGAAGCGGCACAGTCCACGCTTGTAATGCAGTTGCGGGTTCTCAAGGTCTTGCTCAGCGTAAGGAAGCGTCTTGACTTCGTCTATCAACCTCGACAAAATTTCTTCTGCTCTGCCGAAATCTCCAACGTCAACAAGTTTTGACGCATAGCCCAGGCGTTCTCGTCGGTCCTGGCGTTGATGGAATTGCTGAGCAGTGAATGGGTTGTTGGAGAACTCACAAAAACATTTTATGCGGGATATCACTGGAGTTGGAGCGGACAGCAGGTTGTCACTAGCATACAACGATCGGAGCTTTGTTAGTTCCATCAGAGACGTTGGGAGGGATTCGAGTCGGTTGAATGTCACGCTCAGTTTGGTCAATTCAGTCAGGTTCCCGATGCGCAGTGGCAAACGTTTCAGCTCGTTGCGATCGCATTTCAGCTCTCGCAGACGCGGCAGCTGTGTCAATTCATCAGGGAGCTCTGGGAGCGCATTTGTGCCAAGGTACAAGACTTCAAGCCTTCGTAGGTGGGCGATTTCAGTGGGGAGAACGCGTAACGAGTTGTTCGAGAGATCCAAATGCTGCAGGTGGCTGCAGTACAGCAACACCGCTAAAGGCACCTGAGTGAGGTAATTACCAGCCAAGACGAGTTCTTGAAGCGTATCCTGCATTGCAGCGTGGCCAATAAGCAGTGGAAACTCTAGCAGCGCATTCTGTCGCAGACGCATGGTTTGGACTGGTGAATCTTTAAGGAAGTCCAAGGACTCGAAGGCGACAATCCCACATGACGATGCAGAAAAGAAGGAGATGCTGGGGAGATGGCGGAAGAAGTCTTCGAGATTGATGAGTTTGGGGTTCTGATCGAGGTCCAAATGACGCAGTTGACTCAGCGCTCCGAACTCTAATGGGAGTTGCCTCAGATTGTTGGAAAAGAGTAGGAGCTTCTCTAGATTGACGAGGGCTCCGATGCTTTCTGGAAGTGTCATCAAGCGATTATGAGCTGCATCCAACTCTTGTAAGTTGGATAGACTGCCAATAGCTTCTGGTAGCGCCTGCAGATTGTTATGGTGTAGCACCATTTTCTGCAGCGAGGTCAGTGCTGGAATTTCGTCGCCAAGCGAAGTGAGCTGATTGTTGGACAAGTCCAGCAGAGTGAGATCCCCACATTTTTCAATCGACTTCGGCACTTCGACAAGCCGATTGTCATTCAAAAGCAGCACTTGGAGCCCAACCAGAAGCCCGACACCAACGTGCCATTCTCGCGTCTCCCGAAGTAGCTTCAGATCTCCTTCGACGTACGGCACCTCCTTGAGGCGATTGTGTGAGAGGTCTAAATGACGAATCTCTCGCAGCTTCCACAGCTTCGGTGAAAACGATTGGATAAAGTTATGTGACGCACAAATCGCCGTGAGTGTCGTCGTTGTTTGGAGGCAGGATGGGAGTCGAGTGAGTTGATTGTAGCTCACATCAAGCTCCTCCAAGTGAATCAAGTCCTGGATGCCTGACGGAATTCGCGTCAAGCAATTGTGCGAAAGCACGACCTTTTTGAGGAACTGCAAGTTCCAAATGCGAGACGACAGCTTCCACGCGTCAAGACAGCTCATATCCAGTAGCTGAGCCTGTTCACCAACATCCTCAGCTTCATCTACGATCTGTTGAGCTTTCGATCGGGGATACTTTCGACGTAGCTTCCTCTTGATCGCTTCATCCAGCTCAACCTCTTCATCTTCAGTCACAGCGAGCGCGGCTGCAATTTCTTCCTCTTCGACATCTCGTGCAGCATCCTGCTGGAATCCTTCGAAGTCGTCATCATCGTCTTCATCTTCATCCACCTCCTCTTCCTCTCCCCCACCACCATCGGCAGGGATTCGAAGTGAGCCGAACAGTGCAGGTTTCGTCCAGGATGATGTGTTCGTGCTCAGATGGGTGTACAGTATCTTCCCCGAGTCTGGGTCCGTGGTGCATTGATACTGAGCTTTCACAAGACGACGAGCTCGCTTGCGGTCCTTAGCACCTCGAAACATGGACTGCAAGCGCACGACGGCGAAGGTCAGGTACATGAGGTTGACTTCTTCCTCTTCGGCTTGTTCGGGAAGTGTCCACGAGGTCTCGCCAGTATGGATATTGTAGTAATAAGTCGTCTGTGAGGCTTCATCGAAGCTCTGCTGCCAAGCACTTTCCGTGGTGGAGGACCCAGCTTCTGTCGTGGCTTCTCCTGGCAGTGTCCATGAGGTGTCTCCTGTGCTGGGTTTCTCGACAAGCATGGTGAGTTTACTGGCTTCACTCGTGCATCGAGATATGATTTTACGTACAGCCGATTGAAGTAGTAGGCGCGCCCTGAGGCCTCGTCGTACGCTTCTTCCCACGTGGAGCTCATGGTTCACTTACAAAATGGCAGATCATGCGTCTCTCCGGACTAGACGCTACCTCCCTCCCCCCCCCAGCGCTAATTGCAGAGCATTCAGTGCGTCCCATGGCATTCAGGTGCAGTAGAGTTTTCATTTGAGCTTGAAGTGAAAACGGAACCAGAACTCGAAGGAACAGCACATTGTATCTGACCCCTTCTCGCTGCTAGTTTTATTCGCGCCTTGAGGCTCCATGACCTGGCAGTTTTTTTTGCAGAGAATTGCACATCGTCAACTTGCAGGCTCACTCGAGCTCCTTTCGTGGCTTTAGTGGCTTGGAGATGCCACGCTTTTTCATGCTGGTCTCGGTGGAGTCGACCCTCTTCCTGGTGAGAAATTATCTGCAGTTGCGAAAGTCTCGTCTGGCGCTTATTGCGTGTTCAAGCTCGAGCTGCGATTGTGTGCACGTGCCGGGGGTCAATGGGAAATGAGTTGAGGTTGTCCGACCCACCGAGAAGCTCTGCCGCTTGCTCGTCCACATTACGTTTACGTTCCTAGCGCATTGCCGCAAGCTTCAAGATCCCAGAAGCTGTGCTTGTTCGTTCCACCAACCCAAAATCCACGGCGATGGTGTTCCTTCCTCTCCACCACTTTTACCCAAGGCGATGAATGCTCATGTATCCGATACGAATACAGAAGCGATGGGGGTTTCAACTCGGATCATAAACACAATGTTGAACGCTTTAGCGAAGGCGCCCGTAGCTCTTAATCTGGATCCCAAGAGCCCAAGAGAGAGGTGTAATGCTTTGAGGTGCTTTGGATGGTGATTGCGGATTATCCTGTTGTTCAAGAGCAGCTACATCCTGAGACACCAAGAACTTAACATGGTTGGGGAGCACTGCAAGAGAGCACAAACGCTTTTGACGTGTGAGAGCAAGACGATGAAGTTCACGTTGCCCCAAAATGCGTTTCCTGATGTAGAGCTGTCCCAACAACGACAAGACGCGCTGGCCGAGGAAGCAGACACCGTTGTGAAGGAGATTGTAGCAGCCAATGACGCTTTTCTCGCTGACGGAGCTACGTTTAGAGACTCGCAGTGGAGCCACATCCGCGCAAAGGATGGATTACACGTGTTTCGCCAGCGCCAACGGTCCTGTGGGAGCATCAAAACGCAAGGGGGTTCCTGGTCAAGTGGCGGATCATCCCCATCAGGAGAGAGGGGGCCGATTAGCAACAGGGAGACGTCGTTGTCTTCATCATCCGCTTTTGGTGAGAACAGCATCATGGAAAAGATGAAGCCTTCGGGAGTGTCTCTCATGGCGTTGCACGGCATCGTGGACGGCAATTTGGACGACTGTATGTTCGGATGTTTTGCATCGACCGACGAGGCCTGGAAGTTGCGCAGCTCGCACATCAATGACCGACTTGACGATGCTCGGATCCTAGCGACCATCCGAGGACCATCCCAACGAGACCCGTTTCGGTTTCTTGGCATCAAGTGGTTTGCGAAGGAGCATCCGGTGGTGCTTTCAACTATTGTGCAGCAGCGAGATTTTCTCATTATGGAGGCTTCCGGGCTCACGCTTGATTCAAAGGGCCAACGCGTCGGGTACTTCTTGATGCACTCGGTGGCGTTGCGGGCAATTCCTGAGCTTACTGACATGGGCATCGTGCGCGGAAAGATGAGTTTCTGCTACATTTTTCGTCAGGGCGGACCGGGCAAAGTCCAGGTATACACTCTCGGCTTCTTTGACTCGCGTGGTGATATGCCGGGCCGCGTATCGGTTGCAATCGCGGCAGAGGCTGCCATCTGCTGTGGGGGCGTCGTTGACTACGCGTATATCAAGAAACTCGCGTGGCTCATGGGGCACAAGAGCGATCGCTCCGGTCGGACGGACACTGCGTCGAGTTGTTGTGAATCCTGCCACAAAAGCTTGAACAAGTTCTCGCTGTCTTCGGGTGGGGCCTGTCGAATCTGTCGTCGAGCGATGTGTGGGAAATGTAGCGTGGTGAAGAAGATGACCGTGGACGTGTCGGACACTGGGTCAGTTCAGCAGTGCTCTTTTCGCTTCTGCCTGGTGTGTCTCTTTGAGGCAAAGAAGCAGTCTGCCTGGGACATGGCTCTCAGTAGCCTCGACAGGGCATCCAACGTCCTGCCGCCAGCAACGCCTCAGTCTCTGTTTACACCCATCCACACCCCGTTAAATGGTCGAGGAGGGCGATCCTACTCAGAGTACCAACATACTGATACTCGTGCCTATCAACGAAGCAACCTTAGTCGAAGCGGCCCAGTCCTGGCATCACGTAATGCTAGAGCGACACAGCGGCTGCCTGTTACTGACGCAAGGTTTCAAGTTTGGTCATCACTACCCAGTGAAGCTACGCGAGAGCCGAAGAGTTTGCGTGGTGTACGACTTCGTACCGACAACTAAATTCGTAGTAGAAGTAGTCATTACCACGCTTTCTCTGGTGAACTGCTACCTAAAATTAATAAACAGACGAAGTCGAGTAAAACTCATCAGAAAATGAATCAAAATCGACGAATGCAGAGAGGTCACTACCGTGTGGTGTCCCGTAACTCTAGGCACTCGCAATATGGAGAAACCTTCATTTTGTAGCTTGAACTCATACCCGGTATAGCACAAATAATAGGTTATACCGGTGGCGTATAGCTTGAATCCCCCCCCACCCCCACCACACACACACACAATTGGAGCCACCAAAGCGCCACTATTAATAATAACACAAAATACGACAAACACATCAAAATCCCTGATCAACACCATAAAGCCCAGCTCACCACACTAGCAGAAAACGGGCCGCGT
>AWVV02004661.1:0-20672 GCA_000500205.2 Phytophthora lateralis | reverse complement strand
GTCAATTACAACTTCTTCGTCTAGGTGAGTGTCGGATGATTCGCTGATGTTTGCTAACGAAGCCCCATCATCGCTTAACGGTGCAGCTGGAAGAGGAGACATCGGGCCGTGGGGGCGGTTTGCGTCCCGCTTAAACGTCAGCATTAGTGGTCGCAGTCCACCTTGCAGCAGCAGCATCACATGTCGGAATGGCGCAGAGTCCACAGCGTTCTTGTTCACAGCTATCAGTTCATCGTACGCTTCCAGAACATCCTTCTTAGCAGCGGCCATGTCAGGCAGCAAACTCCTCACTGTAGCGCCAGCATCGGGGACATTTGCTTGAAAGTGAATGCCGATCGGACCCCGCTCCTCAAACACCACGTCAAGGTATTGAACGCCATCTTCTTCCTCCCTTGGTGCGGGTTGTGGTGGATCTGCCTTCACTGCAGTTGAGTTAGATCTGGACGGACGGGACTCTGACGTCGTAACAGTAGGGATGCGAATGAGCGGCTTTTGATCGCTTAGTGCATTGTCTGCGGAGGAGGATGTAGGCGCTGTCCCGAGAAGCCTCGGATCCGTCCACGTGGTCGCAGTCGTGTACTTATTGAAAAAGAATACCGCACCCGAAGCGGTCACCCGCATTTCCCAACCAGCAGGTAGTGGCGTCGAAAAGTCTTCAATCGTGTGCTTACGTCCGTCATCAGGTGGGACGTGAATGTCCTCAAATGCGTTGCTGTCGTGTGAAATGTGTGGTGTCGAGAAAGATCGTCGCATCACGTTGTCTGGGGCTGCGTAGTCTCGAGCCATCGCGCTCACACCGCGAGGTCGATGAGAACGACCTGAGTTCATTATATCATTCGACGTCGGAATGTCAGTTTTGTCCACAACACTAGCAGTTTTTGAAGCCGAAACAGCGGTCGAGCGCTGTTGGATCACAATGGGTACACGAGGGTCTTCGAGCTCGTTATCACCATTGTGTCGGTAGCAAGCTACGCCTTCTGTCGTTTTGATTCGCTCGTAGTCCATGGGCAAATCAACGTCACTGCAGAGAGCATCGATTTCACGCAATTTTACGTCAAGAGCTCGCTCAAATTGAGCTTGCCTGTCTGCAGCAAAATGTTTCTGCTGACCCAACTGAGCTTGCAGTTTAGCAACAGCAGCATGGCTGGCTTCCAACTGCTCCTCGTTGTCCTTCAATCGCTGCTGCAGCTTGTCAACCTCTGTAGAAAGAATATTCCCATTTGCACCCATCCCCGCCACACCATTTCTCTTGAGAGTGATCCTCTCGACCTTGACCGTCTCCACAAGTGCTTGCGACGCCTCCAACTCTAGCTTCAACTGGTTGCTCACGAACTGCACCGCATCATCTTCCATTTTCCCCGTCAAAAACACTCGTGAGCCCAACACCTCCGCCAACTTAGCCATGGCGATTTCCGCCTCGCGCTTCTGCTGCAACAGCTGCGTCACCACGTCACTCAATTTATCCACCGACGTCAGGGCTCCTCTCGCATTTCCGTCTGCCGACACGAGCGTGCCCCAAATCTCGGCCAGTTGAGCGTCCACCGCGTCCATCATGTGTCCGTTGGTCTTGAGCAATCGCATAAAGTCCGTCCAGCTCTTCTCACTTTTGTTTCCTGAAAGTGGCTGGTTCATTTTAAGCTCGGAAGCTGGCAATGGCCCAATGCTGAAATTGCTCAGTCCGCTCACCAAACTACTAGGTGGGGGCGAACTAGGTGGTGGAGGAGGTGGAATTAACCCCTCCAACTTCGTATCAATGGACGGAGCATCAGTCGTGGCAAGGTGGGCCACGGCGCGCTTCAACGGCGAGGAATACTCCATCTTAGAATATTCCCCATTAGAGATCATATTAGGCTGGAAAATGTTCATCGTCGAGTCTTGCTCCTCCCTCGATTCATACTGACCATCCAGCCAGAGTTTCTTTTGCGTCTGATATGCCTGTAACAGGACCCTCCCCCTGGCGATGAGTTGCCTCTCAGAAAGAATATCATCGTTGCTGCTGGTGACCGACACTTTGGAAACCGGTGGCGGAATCAGATCTGAGTCGCTGTCTCCAGCGTCACTGCTTGCGCTCTGGATGGCCGAGAATGGGATTGGGGGGAGCGCCGCGGGCGTGTGGGACGCAGGGGTCGACACAGACAGCGGAGACACGGCCGGGGGGAAGCTGGGGATCCCGCGGGGCTGCGGCGCCGACGCCACAAAGCGCTCCATACGTGGCGTTCAGTCTCAATTAGAAATGTGAAACACATGGTACTAAATGTTTGGAATCAGTCACTGAAACGAGGGATTGTGTCCAAATGTAGCATGGCTACATTTATCAGGTCAGTGACTATTTGGAAGTGGTGCGAACGGAAGGCTGCACCATTGCCGCAATGGATCAAGCTGCCGCACTAGGGCACATGGAAATAGTTCAATGGCTCGAATACCATCGAATGGAAGGATGCACGTCCGCCGCAGTCAACGGCGCCGTGCTCAACAGCCACTTCGAAATCGCGCTGCACCTCCACCGAGAGCAAAGCAACAGATGCAACGTCATCCAGGCATTGCAAGCATGTCCCGACAAGCTCAAAATCTGGGCCTTCATGGACTGGATGTGTCTTTACGACCAAGACGAGTTCGAGCGTATCGAGATAGCCATTCCTCGCTGCAAGATTCATTGCCTCTACGTTGCAGCCTTCGCCACGATTTTGGTGAAGACGTCAAGGTGACCAGGACTTGATGCCCAATCCATAGTGCGCATTGTACGTAGTATGAGGTTCATTTCAGCGGGTCGATCCACCGCGAATGTTGAGCATTTTGCGGCTGTGTTTTCGTGTAACCACTTGACGATGTCGAGGTGTCCCTGGACAACAGCTGCATCAAATGCGTAGTCTGAATTTTCATTATTTGAATGATGCCGAACCCGATGCAGCCACTTGACGATGTCCAGGTGTCCTCCTACTGCTGCACCACCGATTGCATGTCTGGAGCCCTCTACATTGCTAGAACGCATCAGGTTTAAGATATCAAGACGTCCATTTTGCGCAGCCTCCCTATCAATCCGGCTGACGTCACACTTTCTAGGGTAGTTGCTTATCAACCACCGAAGCACTTCAATGTGACCAGCGGGCGTTATTTTATCAAGGTATATGCGGAACGGGGTTGAGTCGAGTCTGCATAATCCATTTCACGACCTCCAAGTGGCCGCCCCTGACTGCTGCGTCCAGACCTCTTTCAGGTTGAACTTCCTCACACAGGCTGCAGACCCATCGAAGCATGCCGAGATTCCCTTTTCAGCTACAGCTTCTGCTCATAAATGCATCATGTACACGGTTGTGGTGGTCACTCCTTCTCTCAACCGCTTTGCCATCTCGAAATGATTTCCTTGGATCGCACAGGCCACAATAATATCATCCCATCCGATGTATGTACGGTGCTGGATCAGCCACTGCAAAATGTCCATTCGATCATTCTTCACCGCTTACTTAATTACCTCCTTGGCCACGTAGCACTCCGTAAAATCTTCAGATAGCAGTTGAACCAACTCCAAAATCCCCGCAGCCACCGCTTTCGTCATTCTGAAAACTGCCATTGTCGGAATCGGGGGTCGAGTCTGCTGCTGTCTGATGGTTGCATTTCCTCTTTTGCAATAAGCCGCCGAGCCAAGTAAAACAGGTTCGCACGGAAGTGTCAACTTTCGAGACCAATCCAGGAATTCATGAAGCGTCCCCACCACATGAGGCAGACGCAGCACCTCGGGGCCATTTCGACACACCACGCGCACGCAGACCAGAACTTGCAGGTACAGATTTGTGTTACTATCGAGAGAATGTACCAAGGCAGCAGGAGCTTGGCACGGCGCTTCAACATCGTTCTGAATTACGTTTTCAAAAATCAGTACATGTACTGATTTGTTCTGAAAAAAATACTACTACTATAATACAGATATTGACACGTAGTACTATTATTGAAACTATTAATACATGTATTAATACTCAATGGGGGGGCACAGAGGTGCTGCAATCACAACGTCATAGTGCTGGCTTCTCACGTCGTAGAACTCGACAGTGGTAAAAGTCTGCAACTTGGGATGGCCGTAGCACAGTTGATTCCGGGCCACTGAAGTGCAAAACGCTGCTTCTTGAGCGGCGACGCCGCGTTCGAGATGTTCGTCGACTCGAGGTGCGGTATGTCCGTTAGTCGCACCCTTGTTTCGGCAACCCGTTGAAAGCTAATCGTGTGCTGATTGTGGGCAGCAGTGGACTTCCATCGACTGAGAGCTTGTGTCTTGGTGGAGTACATTCTCAGGTCCTCCACCGACGCCGCCCGGAACGTAAGTGCACTGACGCGACTGCACATTGGGGCTAGTACTATTTCTCGATGAACTCAGATACAACTTCGTCTGGGTGGTACGAACACAATCAGTCCAAGAACCTACAGAAGTGATGCCTTTGCATGTCCCGGCAAATAAAACCCGTCAGATCACACTCGTTGCGCTCCATAGCAAGAAAAAGCGCTTCATTGAAATATGTCCAGCTTTCAACGCGTAATAAAAATCCAAGCTCATGCAATCTTCGCCTCCATTTCACGTAGCCATCGCATGACAGTGTCCGTTCTTGGTTGCATGAATCACTGTGGCAATTGTACAATTCACTTGGTTCTCGTGCAGCCACTTCACAAATGCAGATACCCATTTTGTGCGACGCTAATCATGTCCTTCGCAGAAAATAATTCTCCACCATTGTACGATTTCGAGATGGGCGAAGTTCACTGCATTAATTGACCACCCTTCCGGTCGATGCTCAAAATCACGTTCAGAACTCCGTTCTTAGAGGCGTTATCCACTGCGAAATCCTTCGTGCCTGTTCAAGTGCAGCTACCTAAGCGATGTTATGGCAATCTTCAAGACGAGAAACGCCCTGGTATCACCTGCACCCCTTGAGGCTCGAGGTGCCGCCGACGCTCTGCCCCATTTGCGCCATCCGAGACCGCCGGTCTCACCCGCGTGATCAAGCTGTTTGCAAGTCGCCCTGCCCATCCGCCGTCATCTCATTGGTCGACGCCGCTCCGCCATCAGTTCGTTCGTCGCGAATTCTCGTGGCTGTCCGTTATTTCGTGTTCTCCACACCAAAGAATCACCGTTATGTTCCATTGACGTATCGAATTGACACGTCGCATTTCGTTCAGTATCCCAACCCTTAACTTAATCAAGGTCAGTCCATTCCCGTGTTTGCGAGACTTCCAGTCAGATTTCCGTCCACCACGCCGTGCATAAGCTGCTTATCCTGTCCCTTATGCTGACCTCCGTGCTCCGTCCCCGCGGCGCCGCCCAGTGCGCCCGCCGGTTCGCGTCAGTGCAGGCCTCGACACCCGCCTCCAAGGCAGTTCTCACTCCCGATGCAGCGGCAACTCAGTCCAAGCCTAGCGACTCGTACATCAACCGACCCGTAACATACCCGCTGGACAAGATCAAGGTGGTTCTACTGGAGAACATCCACCCGCGCGCCGTGGAGGTCTTTGCGCGAGAGGGATACAGCGTCGAGACGCACAAGCGTGCGCTGTCGGGCGAGGAGCTCGCGCGCATTGGTGGCGACGCGCACATCCTGGGCATCCGCTCCAAGACGCAGCTGGACCCGGATTTCTTCAACACTGTGGGCTGGCACGCGCACCGCCTCTGGGCCGTGGGCTGCTTCTGCATCGGCACCAACCAGGTGGCGCTGCAGGACGCCGCGGGCACGGGCATCCCCGTGTTCAACGCGCCCTTCTCCAACACCCGCTCGGTGGCCGAGAAGACGCTGAGCGAGATCATTGCGCTGCACCGCAAGCTTTTTCTGCGCTCCACGGAGCTGCACCAAGGCATCTGGACCAAGTCGGCTACTGGTGCACACGAGGTGCGCGGCACGACGCTCGGCATTGTGGGCTACGGACGCATCGGCTCCCAAATCTCGGTGCTGGCCGAGTTGTTGGGTATGAAGGTGGTGTTCTATGACCCAATTAAGTGTCTGCCGCTGGGCAACGCCCGCCAGGTGGACACGCTCCAGGAGCTGTTGGGTTTGGCCGATGCAGTGACCCTCCACGTGCCGGCCACGCCTACTACCAACAAGATGATCAACCGAGACACTATTGCCCAGATGAAGGACGGAGCTCTACTGGTCAACAACGCACGTGGCTCGGTGATTGACATTGAGGCTGCCAAAGAGGCCGTGGAAAGCGGCAAGATTGCCGGCATGGCGGTAGATGTATTCCCCAAGGAACCTGCTAAAAACGGCGAGCCGTTCGACACGCCGCTGCGTGGTCTGCCGAACGTGATCCTCACACCCCACATTGGAGGCAGCACGGAGGAGGCCCAGGGCAACATTGCGGTGGAAGTGGCGGAGAAGCTGGTGCGCTACATCAACGACGGTTCCACGACGACGTCCACCAACACGCCGGAAATCGACATGCAGCCCATCCGCAACAACTCGATGCGCATCCTGCACATGCACCAGAACGTGCCGGGCGTGTTGAGCAAGATCCACTCGGTGCTGTCGGACTACGGCATCAACGTGACGTCGCAGTACCTCCAGTCAGACCCTCGTCATGGATACATCGCCCTGGAGGTGGAGAAGTTCCACGCCAAGGTGGTGACGCGCGAGCTCGCGAAGATCAAGGAGACCATCTTCCTGCGCACCATCATTTAAGCGCTCTGACATGATCGTGGACGGGCTTCACTGCCGGCCTCTGCAGATAAAAACAGGCAATCAGCTACTAACCCAAAAACGAAAATGTAAGTGGACGAAGTCGTGCTCGAGTGACTGGCGTAGGCGCAATTGATGAAGGTGACAGTATCCAGACGTACACCCTCGCCGTTGGCAACCTGGAAGGTTTGAGGAGCGTTATCCATAGACATAGATATCTAGCTTCCAGTATCCCAATACAATACCCGCCTGGCCAAGTCCATTGGAATGGCTACACTGCATCTTACCCCTCAGCTCATGCTACAGTAAAAATACAGGATTGGACTGTAGTAACAAACGCACATGAAGGTCGGTTGAATGGTGGCGTGCAAGGCCTCCGCTATTTGCTTCATTAGTAAACCAAATGGCGTCAGTTATGGCTCCTCGCAGCACTGGAATCCAGCCGATTGTCTTTTTCTCTCGTCGAGGGCAGGCCGTTCTCTCAATCTCAATCAGTTGCTAGTCCACAAGGTCACGACACTTAAGCCGAAGCGTCGTCGCGGATCTTGCGAAGACGAGCCAGAGTGGAGCGCACCGTGGCGGCCGAAGCCGTGTTCAGAAGGTAGGCACCGCCAGCAATGGTCTTGTGGCACGAGCGGCACTCCCAGATGCCCGTCACGTTGCGCTTGATCGAGTCCTTGCCGCAGAACACGCAGTTGTACTTGGAGTGCTGCGAGATTTCGATCTTCTTGACCACCTTACGCAGCGACGAGCCGTAGCGCGTGCCGTACTTGCCGCAAATGCCAACTTTTTTAGTGCGCTTGCCCTGTGAAGCGAGAAACGAAGCAGCAACAACCACATAGTCAGCCACCTGTGTGAGCGACTGAATTCAATGAAACCCGTCTCCGTCACGCTCTGAGAGCCCCGCTTCGCCTCTTTTTCCCTATCTGAATGACTGCATCTCTGAATGAAGAGGTGAACTATGTTCAAACGTCGATACCGACGCTTCTGAGAGGATGTTGGCGATGCAACCGACACGGACGGACGGAGCAGAGTGAGGGGAAGCGGAGGCACCCGACGGAGCACGCTGGAAACGGCAAGAGAGGGAAGGAAAGCTCACCATTTTAGCCTCTTGAGATTATCCGGAGAGAAATCGACTTTGAAAAGTGAAGAGCTCCGCCGCTGCCAACAGCCAACGATTGAATGGCCCGAGCGACGCGCCCGACTTTCGTCCAATCCAGAGGGCCGAAATTCGTTTCAACCAATGAACGAGCGTATTATATATATGTGGTACACACTTGATTGAATCGATTTTGACGGGTCTTAAATCGTTTTTAACAGGGATCATTTCGTAACGGTGCCGAGCTGCAAATGGCGCACTGACTTGGTGGCGACATAGCGACTCATTGGGGCGTTATGATCGGCCGCAAGCAGCGCAAGCGTAAGTTATGTCCTTTATTTCTCTTAACTACGCAAGCACTGCGTCATTTGGTGGTCTGTAGACTCAGTAAGTTTCCTCTTTGTATTGGTTTTGCTGATTGCAGGTGTGGTCTATGTGGACGGCATCCCCATCGAGTCGACGCTCTTGGATGCGGGCGAGTCCGGACTCAAAGGAAAAGAGAAGAGCGACCCCACGTCGTTGACGGCACTGGACCCGCGAGCTGTAGGTTCAAATTGCTCAAAAGGTGCCATATCGGAGACTAATCCCTTTAAATGGTACAATTGACGCAGTTGTTCGACAAATACGACACGGACGGCTCTGGGGATATTGACTTTGAAGAGTTCAAGGTGCTGCTGCATGATTTGAGCGTCAAGCTGACGGAACCCAAGGCTCGCGCGTACTTCAAGCGCTGCGACCGACGACGACGAGGTTGCATCTCGTTTGACGAGTTCCGCTTGGCGCTGTACACGTGCGACCCCAAGAATCCTGAACGCACAGGAGGTTTCGCACCAGGGCAGTCGCTGTCGCCCAAGGATCTGTTCGAGATGTTTGACAAGGAGGAGGAAGGAGCTATCGATCGAGGGACGTTCATGGAGGTGCTGGAATTCATTGGGCACAAAATGCCACTGGACAAGATGGAAGCGCTCTTTGCAGACTACGAAGATGTACGCGATGGACGGCGCTTCTGGCATGAAGTTTTAGAGCTGACTTTTTATCTGCTACTGCTGCTTAGCCAGAGTTGGAGATGATGCCGTACCTACACTTCAAGAAGGCGTGGCTCTCTGTCGTGGACGTGCAAGCAGAGCTTCGACAGCGTGGCGAACGGTTCAACAGGTTCCTCCCACCTAGAATGCTTGCCAAGAAGTTGGCCATGCTCGTGACTTTAGAGGAGAAGCAAGAGGCGTTGACGCTCTTGGAGGCAAACAATACGCTAAGTGACGAGGCCATTGCAGCCCAGCGGCGCGAACTGGTGAAGGAGGCGCACCTCCTTGCGCGCGTAACGTTGGCTGAGGCTCTGGATGCTGCTGGGCAGGTGTATGTTTTCGGGAAAGGGGCGTATCAGCGCTTTGACAGTGAGCCGAGGGAACCTGACTTCGTCGAGTTCATGGAATACGGCGTCGTGCGTGAGCTGTGGCAGCAACGAGTTTGCCCACTGACTGGTATATCGTCCGCAAGCACTGGCGGGGCCGCTTCTACTACCAAAAATGACGCCAAGAGCAGCTCAAAACCAAATGCCGAACGATCTGGTTCATATGCTGCAGGAGTCAAGTCAATTCATGAAGACGGTGACGACGGCAGCAGCAATAGGAACGTCAATGGGGAAAAGCGATCATCTCCCTCTAGAACGAAGCTTGAGACGTCCGCTCGAGCATTTGCGAGCCGGCAGGTTTCGAAAGCCACGGCGTTTCTGTGGGGTAAGCGTGTACATCAAGTGACTTGTGGTGCCGCTATTGCATACGCTCTTACGGACGCAGGTGAAGTATTTTGCTGGGGTGGCAACAAACGCCACTGGCGATACTTTTACGACGAGGCAACTGCTCCAGGCGAACACAGTGGCTCGATAACGCCTGCAACTTTAGAAAGTGCTGGCAACGACCACATTCGCTCAAGTAATCATGCTGGTAGCGAAGCCAAAGGAACCCCTCATCGAGATTTGGGGTTACTCCGTCACCCATTGACAGCGCGCAGTGAGATGTTGAAACTCTTTGCACTTCCTTCCCAAGTGACAGAAAGTCAAGAAATTCATAATAAGCTTGGGCTTCGTCAAAAGTATGCCAAGGTGTTCGAGAAACCTGTGTCTTTGACCCTCGATGATGAGGACAGACGCAGAAGACTACAGCTAGTGGGGCAATACTACGGTCTGCTGGATCCAGTTGCTGCGTCAGCGTCAGGATATTTTGTTGCGCCAAGATCGCTCGAGACTTTAATGGAGACTGTGGAGCCCGATCTTGATGTGGACGATCTGTCGTTGTCACTATACATGCGTGGAGTAGAACTGGCAAAGCCCACACGTATGGCACTACTGGAGACACTTGGGGAGTGCATCGAGCTCGAGATCGAGTGCGTTGGGAGCAAATTTCATGACCATCTGAAGCGTCAAGACCAGATCGCCCGGCGATACCGCAAGGAGCGTCGTGAAAGGCCACTGATGAGTATCGTGGTCAAGGCAAATGCACTCTGGTTCGAGCTCAGCGATCTCCGCGACGAGATGGCTAAAGCTGAGCGGAATCGCCTTATCACGGGCGAGTACGAGTACGACAACATGAAGGGCAAAATCACTACCGCAACTCAGAAGCTCAAACGACGAGCACGAGAGGGACACTCTGCTATCGTTGCTGCAGATAACAACAAGACTGACACCAATAAGATCGGTCAAGGCGGTGCCAAACGTGAGGAGGAAGCGCTGCTCTATGTCAATGGTTTGACTTCGCGGGGGCCTGCATTGCAATTTTTTGACGGCTCTCAAGCATTGCAGAGCATTGCAGTGGGGTCTCGCCATGCACTCGCAATTCATTCCTCTGGCAAGTTGTATACGTGGGGAGTTGGCTCCTTCGGGCGGCTAGGTGGCGCGCAAGCTCCGGAAACGACCGATGGCCGCAAGGAACGAGACAAAGCGAGCAGTAACAATGATGCAGAAGATGTCCCAGTTGACTTGTGGCATCACGACGTATACTCAGCACAGGTGATTCCAGCAGTGCGTCATGTACGCTTTCGGGCTATAGCGTGCGGATTTGGTCACAGCCTTGCGCTTTCCACTGATGGAGCTGTGTATGCGTGGGGTTCTGCGACTCATGGCAAGCTTGGCGTAGGTGCTGTTCCTGCCAAAGAAAGCTTCACGGTAGCACCTATGCTCCTGTCGTCATTGATTAGTTTGGGTGTTCGTGTGCGTAAAATCGCTTGCGGACCGTCACACTCAGCGCTCCTTTCTAGCGATGGTGCCTTATTCGTGTGGGGGTGTGGTGACGGCGGGAGACTGGGGCTCGGAGACGGACGTGACATCGGCGAAGATCGTATTCCACGCAATGGTGGTCAACTTCGCGTGATTCCGACGCCTACCCGTGTTACTGAGCCATTTGAGCATGAACCATTAGTGGAAGTGGCGTGTGGAGCTGCACATACGGTTGTGTTGACCGCCTTGCAGACAAGTAGCAGCGGTCAGCCAAACGGCGGAGGGTACGTTTACGCGGCTGGAAGCAACAATGCACTGGACAAGTTCACGCCACGATTTGCACGCGTTGTGATTGAAGACGCGTCTTCAGCCGTCATGGTTACCAAGGCCAGTTGTGGACCAGCGCATACGGCGCTTGTAAGCACCGAGGGTGAGCTGTACACTTGGGGCAAGAATGTCGGTGGCAGCACTGGGCATGCCGTGAGTATTCCTCTTATCAAGCAACCGACACGCGTGGGTTGCATGTTTGAGCGTCCTCGCAATCTGTGTCTAGATGAGGCTACAACAGCTTCCCAGAGCAGTCAAAATGCAAGTGCTATAGCTGAGTATGCGTTGGGGGGTGGTCATGCCGCGCGAGAGATACACAGAAGACGCCAAACCCGACGCGAGAGTGGCCGCGATCGGTCCCAGCTCAACAATGCTGCAAGCTTTTCGCAGACTCAGCAGGAACTGTGTCCGTTTTGGCAGGTTGCACTGGCAGAACGCTGTCGGATTGTGTCCATTCGCGTCGTACTCGTGTCAAGCTTTGCAGACAATGACGCAACAGCAAGATCGACTTTGTCTAACAAGCGCTCCGCTGCCTCGGCAGGAGGCCCCAAGTACGCTGTTATGGTGTCGGAGGACGCGTTCGACCCAGAACTTCGAGGAAAGCAGTCTCTTGCAAAGGCGAGAGCACAAAGCGTGAACATTTCATTAAGTGGCGTCAACCGCAATGAGCTCACGTGGGTGACACCAGCAGATACTTTCGGAAGTTTCATTCGAGTTCAGCTTGAGACCAGCAGTGGCGCCTCCATGCTAGGCTTGAAGCGTGTAGACGTGCTGGGGTCGTCCAGTGAGGCCTACGTGGGGCCACGAGTGAATGATGTGGTGTGTGCTGAGGCGATGACAGTTGCCATTTGCACACCGCTTAGTGGGCGTGACGAACTGCGCGAGAAGTTCCAACGCGCTGCTCGAGCAGACCGCGCCAGTGTCGGTGTTTTGACTCAACTTGAAACCTTTCACCCTTTCGTGAAGGAAGAAGTTGTGAAGGCTCGCGCTGAAGAAACCCTGTACGCGGCCAGCCTCACGGCTAGAAGTGGCATGGAGAAGCGGGAGGTGGCCACCGCCATTGCAGCTCTTGAAGCGAAGCGAAGAGCGGAATCGTGCGTACTTTGCAGACCCAAACTGCCCTGTGTGATCTGCGAAGTGGAAAAGCAAGTACGCGCTGCCAAACAAAAGCTGTTGACGTCCTTGAGTTCTCAATCCGCCATCACTCCACAGCAGCACAAGCCCAAAACGCTGGCGAATGGCCGAAGAAAACCCGTAGACCACGCAGCAGTTCCTCATGCCCCTGTGCCAGTAGCTTGGCGCCCAGAATCTGCGTTGACACTTGAGGCACTATGCGCCGAATATCTTGCGCTTGACACGCGATCTAAAGAAGAAGAGGAAGAAGCACAACAGCGTGTGGCACTCGAACTCATGGACCCCGAAGCGCTTGCCCGTGCAAAGCAAGAGGACGAGGCTGCAGCTCGACAAGTTTCAGGACATGCAACTCCAGGATTAACTGCTCATCAAACAGCACCGAGTGTCCGGCAGCAGCTATTCAAATTGTTGGTGTCTGTGAGGTTGCTGGGCCAAAGTAACAAGAGGGCGGTACCTCGATTGGTGCAGTAGATCAAAGCTCCAAGCAGAGCGGTCTTGACAGAGCAACCAGTTGTCGAGCATTTGCTCTGAGCCTTCAGGTACCTACCTACCTACCTGCCAGTTGGTCTCCCCGTTTGACTCACGGGCGCGCATGCTCCCAAGCGAAGTCAAAGGTTTGTGCGAGGCGACGCAACTTCTTCTGCATACACCAGGGATTCCACCGCTCACTTCGCATTTTAAAGAGAACGAGGCTAGTGAGGGAGAGCTTACGAATGGAGCGTCGTATCCAGCCCCACTGGCGGGTGCAGCGCATACCAGCACAACAAACAGTTGGCGATGACAAGATGCTGGTTGCTGTAAAGTTGATATACCGTGACAAACAGCTACGCGGAATGCCCCACGTCGCCGACAACATCAACTCGTTTGCTTTCCCGCTTCCATTCTCACAATGTACCGTTGTTCAAGCTTGCAAGTATAACGCGTCGCTGGTACTGCGGTGGGTTATCGCTCGAGATGGCAGCGACAGCGTCAAGGATTATCCAGAATTTCGTCGATGGCAATTCAACCAAGTCATGAAAATTGCCGCAGCTGCAGGATACTTGGAGGTGGTTAAGGTGCTGGCGTATAACTTCCCGGCGCTTCGTATACTGTACAACTTGATGTATTGTGTGATGCTGCAGCCCACGGCCGATCAGAAATCTTGCAGTTCCTGTTTGAGCGCGCTAATACTGAGAAAAGTTATCGGGTTGTTGGGGCAGCGCTGGAAGGGGGATACTTGGACATTGCAAAGTGGCTGTTGCCTCGGGTCGATACAGTGACTTCTGGCTGGATCATTGCTGCAATCAAAAGTGGAGTTTTCGAGGCAGTAAGGTGGGCTTTCGGTCAGAATGCGGGCTGTGCTGGGACGGCGGTTGATGCTGCAGTAAGTGGCGGACATATGGGGATTTTTAAGTGGCTTATTCCGCGTTTGGGTACGTTTGTGGATCTGGTAGTATTGGTACGTCGAGGATAGGACGATAAGGTCGAGTGGATGATATCAAACCATCGCAATATGGGCTTCGGGTTCAAACAGGCCGTCATGGAAGCTGCAGGTCGTGGGAGACTTGATATTATTCAACTGCTGCAGCTCTGCTGGACTGTCGGAACAGAATGTGCAGTGGACATTGCTGCTAGACACAGCCACTTATACGCATCGGACGCCTGTACTTCAGATGCGATAGGTTGCGCTGCTGAAAACGGTCATTTGGACGTGGTCGAGCGGCTTTGCAGCTCAAGCACAAAGGGCTGTACGACAGAAGCCATGGGCAAAGCTGCTGCTAACGGCCACTTGGACGTAGTCAAATGGTTGCACAGTAGCACAGAGGTGGGCTGCACAAGAAAAGCAATGGACTACGCCGCCGCCAACGGCCATTTTGAGGTGATCAAGTGGCTGCATTGCAACAGGAAAAAGGGTTGTAGCACTGATGCTGTTGACCTTGCGGCTAAGAACGGCCACCTCAATGTTGTAAAATGCCTTATTGAGAATCGACTGGAAGGTTGCTCTTCCAACGCGATCGATTTCGCCGCGACGAAAGGCCATCTCGATGTTGTACAGTTCCTATCTGAGAAATCTCGCCGAGGCTGCACTACCGGTGCCATGAACGGTGCAGCAGCAAATGGACACTTTCACGTCGTGAAGTGGTTGCATTTCAATCGTAGCGAGGGATGCACGACTCAAGCAATGAACGAAGCTGCGAAGAATGGGCATCTGGAAATTGTGCAGTGGCTGCATGGAAACCGAGTCGAGGGCTGCGCAACCGCAGCGATTGACCTTGCAGTCAGGAACGGGCATTTTCCCACCGTTCAGTGGCTTTGTGAAAATCGAGATGAAGGATGTACAGAATCGATGCTTTGTAATCTTGCTGATTCTGGCCACTTCGACATCCTGTTGTTTCTCGTCTCAAAGTACCCCCGATGTGACCTCATAGAGTCGTTTTCATACAATAGGACTCACGTGTGGCGCTTCCTCGACTGATTGTACTTACACCACCCACCCAACTTCGTGTCTGCTTTTTGGAGCGATACCAAGCGAGCAGTGCGTGGGCTCACTTGTGCTCGCTCACTTATTCAGCAGCATCCGAAGGTATTGTCAGTTTGCAGGATGCAGTCAGTGCACAGAGGCAAATGCCACTGGGACAAGTAGAACTGATAACTTGGCTGATAGCACGACGTGGTGAAGTGGCACGGGGTGTTCGATTGGCAGTACGGCGCGTACATCCGCCGCAGTGAAATGGTCGTTCTACTTGAAGTACTAGTATTAAATACCAAATTTTGGTACGAGAGTCTGTCGGAGCCAAGAGGAAATAGGAACACGAAGACACTTTCGAGAAGACTACGAACTTCGGTGAAGCCAAAACGTAACAAGCTGCGAAACTACCCGATATTAAAATATGCGGGTAATTCTGATAGGGCTGATCACAGGAAGGCACGACCTATCCAAAGCTATACAGTGCAGACATTCGAGGAGATTCTCGTTACGGTTGTTAGAATTATTTGTCCTTACCCACTGGATCCGCAATGGACGGGGCCACTTCACAGGGTCACTGGCAACCATCATTTGCTGTTCGAGGAGGCTACACATGTTGATTTCGGGCACCAGTTGTGAGGGTCTTACCAGATATCGCCGAAAGTAACATGAACAGTATTATCCATCTGGGCAGCTGAGTCAGACACGGTCAGATGGTTGCATTTGTTGGCCAAGCTCGTCGAGATGAAATCCGCTACACGTACATGTAGTACAGTTGAATTCATAACTTACATTCGTCAAGTATGCTTGCAGTTTGCAGTTTGCAGTCCCCATACCAGACAAGAACTAACTGGCACTTTTTAATCAAAAGCAACGATGTGTCGATCACTTGGTGGGAGCTAGCCTTTGCATCCCTGTCTCGATCCAGTAGAGCGATATACCTACCAATTCTGCTGACGAAATGGCGACAACTTACCTGCTCATTCCTACATCGACCCAGCCCTGATGACTACCCTGCATGGACACATGAGCTTGCCCCACGAACGACTGTCCAGGAATGGTGGTGGTCAGACGACTGGAATGCCGATTTACAATTCGACCATTGACTCGGACGGATCATGTGAGTACGTTAGTGACGGCTACCTGAGTCTTTTCGAGCAGCCCAACCCCAGCTACTCCCCGACGAAAAAGCGACTTGACAGAGGTGGGCGCGGTTTTCCATACACCCGATCGAAGACTCGATGGCGCAAGCGTCCGAATGACGAAATCAAGTTTCTGAAAGATGAGATTGCCAAGATGGAGAAGCTGATCGCTGCATTAAGCACTTCAGCCACGAGTCGAGAACTCAAGAAAAAAGAAAGAGGACCGGAGAGCAGCAGCCAAACTGAAGCCTTTCGTAAGCTCCGTGACTGTCACGATCGAGAACTGCAGGCTGCGTTGACGGAAAACTGCAAACTGCGGGCTCAGGTGTCTGGTCAGTTTCAAGTGGTGGAGACACTCCAACGCACAATAGATGACCACGCAAGGCGGAAGGCACAAAAGGTGTGCTGGATCAACAGTGCGGCACCTTCAGATAGGATGTCGTTCGACCTGTTGGATCAAGACAGATTTTAGCAGTATTGTATAACAAGCAGATTTGACACGCGTCTTATGTTTGTAGCTGCCAGTGTGCTGTACATGTAGGCAAACTTCTAGGCAGTCAATTTAATTAGATTTCACTCGAAGTCGAGTATGTGTGGTCGAATCCTTCTCACCCGATGACGGGCAATGGTCAGTTTTGTCATGTTCGTGTTGACTATCAGGCTTCTTGCACAATCAGTCAACTTTCAGCATCTAGCGCACTTGTCGCTTCATCCAGGACCAAAATCTTCAGCCTGCGCATGATGTCTTGAGCAATTGCCACACGTTATTTGTTTGACCTCCAGACAACGAAACAACCCACCAACCTGCCATAGTTGTGGGGCATCGACATGATGAGTGATTGTGCGTTTCACAATTACAATCAGCTCGACCAGCCGCGATCGCTTGTTCATGCAAGTAATAGCAGAACCGAATGCACTAAAAGTCCCAGCGAAAAATCCCCTTTTCATCAAGCCTGCACGTAATGTAAGTGTCGTTCTGCCGTCCCTGTTTCCTCCAGGAAAGGTCAATTGTGTTACATTGCATGCCGCCGTATCGGAAGGGAGGAAAATACAGTGGCTCTTTCGCGGAAATTGCTTCATACGTCCGTGCTGCCCATTTTTAGTGTTATATTTCCATCTACCATGTTGCAGCCACCAGTCCTGCTACCATCGCTGGAAAGCACTCAACTGAACCTGCAAGTCTTAGTCTCGGTGCGGGTGGTTTGTCGTCATGGACCGCAAGTGCTGTCCTTGCCTCACGTGGCGGCGACACTCCATGCCTTCCTAGATCGGCCCCATGAAGTCACATTCATTCGTGCTTGTGGTGACAGCTTCACGTACTTGGTTCTTGCAGAATTTGGCGCGGAGCCTGCAGATAGCAATATTCGCGAGCCACACTTCCGACAACGGCAATTTTCTGAAGGGGTAACGAAAGCTGTGATCGGTGACAATTTGGAGTTAGTTCAGCTCCTGTCGATGTACTTCACAGGATGTTACGTACCAAAGCAGGCGTTTCTAGAGGCTGCAACTCGCAATCGGTTTTATATCCTGCAGTGGTTGGTAGCCTACCGCATGGAGGCGAGATGGGATGAAGACTAAGTGCCCCCCAGGAAACCAGTTAACGATGGCGAGGAGTTGGTGGGTCGGAGTCACCGTCCAGGTGCGCCGTACGGTTATGGGCTGGGGAACCGGAAACCTATATTGCTCAAATGGGTTTGCAGTTTCGCGGAGGAGGTCAATCTTCAGCCAGGGGTGAGGAGGAATGCAGGAATGAGGGACATTTAACAGTGGTTGAGCGGGGCATGCAACAACAGAATGCTGTAACGCTGGCATCGCCCGATGTCGGCATTAACCTCAATCAAGAATTCTAAATGACACCTCGCTCTCCTGAAATAGATAGTGCTCACATCAGGCTCCAAAGGGGTATGTTTTTCTATCGAAATAGCTGAGGAGAAATTCTCGTGTGTAGAAATGAACCAACACATAATTTAGTATAAATTCTAATCTTCTGAGCATCATGGTCAGCTCACGCGATCCCTGGCCAGGACTCCTTCCAGCTCACGCGATCGCTGGACCAAGCAAGAGACGGCTTCTTACAACCCAAAGCCAATGGATAAGAACTAGGATGAAGTTGTTCTAGAAGCACGACTGGAGGATTAGCCTTAACACTTTCAATTCATTCTCACATTTACTCCAAGACCCAGAAGACTCTCTCAAGCACGGCAACTCCTGGACCCGATCGCCCCTCTCTAGCAAGGGCGTGTCATTTTGATTAATCAAATCTGAACCAAATCGGACACGGAACTCCGAGAATCCGAACCATCCAACATGGGGCGCAAAAATGAAGACGACTACGTGATGTACACGCTGGTGACCACGCCAGCAACCAACGCCGTGTCTGCTGAGACGGCGAAACTCAAAATCAAGAAGTTCCGCGGCGATAGCGCTCGTGATTGGCTCCGATGGAGCGGACAATTAAGGGCTGGTCCGACGATCAGAAGGCGCACAACCTCGTTGCCCTCGTCGAAGGCGACCTCGAGGATGAGGTTGAGGCGGCTGCACGCGACGCAGTATCCGGAGACCACAGCTTCGAGCAGTTCTTCACGACCGTCGGCCTGCTGTCCGTACCCCCAGACTTCAGCGAAGACCTGGACAACGAGCTGTGGACGTTGACCAAGCGCCGCGACGAGACGGTGATGAAGTTCTCGCAGCGACTTAAAGACAACGTCCGCATGTTCGCTGAGCTGCCAGAGGACGCCGAGGTGTTGCCCGAAGTGCAGCAATGCCGCTATTTCAAGCGGGCTATGCCACGTGCTTGGCAGGACAAGCTGGCACCCGCCGGAGTGGTCTACGACCGACTCAACGAGCTCGTGCTGTACTTCACGAGAATCGAGAGAGCGGAGCAGCGACTGTCGACGCACGACAAGGGCCCCCGTAACAACGGCTCGATGCGGAACCACGAAATCCGCAAGGAGACTCCGAAGCCCCAAAGGCCCCAGAACCGAGGCGGGACGAAGAAGGACCAAGGATCCAACCGCCGCCAGGACAAGCAAGACCGGTGGTGCTCGTTCCACAAGACGGGGTCGCACAACACAAGCGACTGCCACGCCATCAAAAGCAAAAAGAAGGCGGAACACAAGCGCGCGGAAGCTAAGCCAAAGCCGGCCCGCGACGGAAGCCGCACTACCCGCGCATCCACCGAGACTTAGACTCTGAGTCGGAGTCAGACTCGGACGCAAGTGCCGAATCGTCAAGTGAGGGCGAAGAAATCAAGTTTGTTGGTCTCGTCGAGAGAAAAGAACGCCCCACTAGCGCGCCCCTGCACATCACGGTGAAACTCCGCCGCAGTGGTCAGAAGTTCGAAGCCCTTCTCGACAGTGGCGCCTCGAAGAGCATTATCAATCGCGAGACGCTCACAGTCAACGTGCACGCAGGCAGGAAGTTTATACCCGCCTCACCAACAGTCTTTGACACAATGAACGGCTCCGTCACCAGCAGTGGCTCGACGGTAGCCCAGTTTTGTTTCGCACAATTGAAGTCGGACACTGTGATCACACACCGATTCGAGGTGATCGAAGACAGCCCGGCCGCAATGGTAATTGGCCACGACCTGGTGAACGCGCTCGGCTTGGTTCTGAACCTCAAGGACAAGGTCGTGCAGTGGGAAAACTGTAGCCTCAGCCTAAACACCGGACAGGGGGCACTGCCTCCCAACGCCGACGAAGAGCAAGAGGACGAGTTCCCCGAGGAGTTGAAAGAAGCAACCGCCAAGGCAGTGGAGCCGGAACAACTCCTACCTGAGCAACTTGAAGGCGAACTCAGAAATACCTCGCACTGCTCGTCAAGCATCGAGACCGATACGACGGACACCTCGGTCGAATGCGTTTCCCAGACTGCGAGTTACCTCTTTCATCCGACTACAAGCCGGTGCATGCGAAGCCGTATGCTGTCCCACGAAGCATCGAGGACAAAGCAAACGCGTCGATACAGCGACTTATAAACCAAGAGGTGCTGGAGCAAATCTACGACTCAGAGATGGCATCACCTGTGTTCTTCCTGATCAAACCCGACGACTCGCTCCGCCTGCTGATCGACTACTGCTGGCTAAACCAGTACCTGAAACGGAACCCGTACTACGTGCCGCGCATACGTGAAGTACTGATGTGACTCGCCAAAGCGAAGTGTATCTCCACGTTTGACGCAAACCTCGGGTATTATGCACGAAGACTCGCAAAGCACAGTCGCTCATTCACGGAATTCTTTCTGCCGTTTGGAAAGTACCAGTACAAGCGCCTACGCATGGGCATCTCCACAGCCCCGGACGAATACCAGGCCTGCATGGAGAAGATGTTCGGCGACCTGGACTTTGTCGTCGTCTACCTTGATGACATCCTCGTGTTCTCAGCGAGCGAAGAAGAGCACCTCGAGCACCTGCGCATCGTGTTCGAATGCCTGAACCACTACGGAGTCACGCTCAACGGCAAGAAATGCCACATCCTGCGAAAGGAAGTTGACTACCTGGGATACACGCTCTCAGCTGAAGGAATTAAGCCCCAGGCCAGGAAGATTCAGGCGATACAGAGGATTACAGTCCCCCACAACCGCAAAGAACTCCGCCGCTTCCTCGGCATGATCAACTATTATCGAGACATGGTGCCAAACAAAACGACACTCTGCAAGC
>AWVV02004656.1:0-20893 GCA_000500205.2 Phytophthora lateralis | reverse complement strand
AACCGATAAGTATTTAAAGAGCTACGACATTTTATGTGGTCGGTTAGAAAATCTTGGTCCAATGACTTATGTCGAGTACAATACACGCCAGCGGTAACGCGATCTCCACGACCAAGGACTCCAACCACGTGGCGATTCCGAACGTGGCGTCATCGGACATCGCTCGATCTCTCGAAGACGACAGCGGCCGGCACTTGCGTCGAGTTGACAAGGTCGAAGATGAAGAAAGGACCTTCAAGGAGTTTAGGGGTGCTCTGAGCAAGTTCTTGGCAAAGCGCACACCCTTTACAGATGCCTGGAAACAGCGCAGGGTGGACAAGAAGATACAGAGAGCGAATAAGCGTTACGAGCGGATGCAATCGAACATTCGATATGCGAGCCCATACGAGCAGCGTGTACTGTACATGCGTACTCTTTCAACGGCATATGGATATCGGCAGCTCGGTAGATGTTCGCATGATAGACCCATAAAGAATCACAATAATCCGTGTGACTTCAGTCAACTAGATACGACCACTGCTGCTCTTGCCTTCAAGGTTTAAAATGAAAGCCGTCAGCTATGCGGGTGCTGAGCTTGTCCACTCGACACAGTATCTCTCGGCGTTGTGCCTTTAGGTCACCACGAGAAGTTATTGCGATTCCTCAGTCTTGATGCTGGGCTTAACCCCCACTACAGTGTGCGCTACGTCTTTGGGTATTTCAGACGCGAAACTCGGTGTGGTTGGCCCATCGGAGGAAAATATACGAATTCATGGCGATTAATACCACGTTGCCGACGGAAACGGCCCTGGGCAGGTGCTGGTGGAAGTGCCTGAACCGTTCTCGCCAAACAGCGGCTTAATTAGGAAAAAAGTGAAAAGTTTGAGAATGTGGCTCAAATTAACATTGAAGTGTGTGCTAGAGAAGTGGGGTGTCACCTCTTGCGTTGTCATTGGGACAAACCATTCTTGACTCCTTCACGACCTAAGAAGTTTTGAGTTGCCTCGTGTAGTCGGTCAGTATTTCTTGTGGATCTGACGATCAACCTGTTTTTACCAGGAACATTTGTGCGCATCTTGACGACGTATTTGTGACTTGCTCCGCGATGGCTACGCTGGGGGAAACGAATGGTACGTGTCCCGATTCAATATTTTTCATAAATTTATGGACGTTAGCACCGAACGAGACTTTTATGGCTCGAGTGAAGATAATAATGATGACGAGTTGAGGGACAAGAGGCGTGAGGTTCTACATGTACTATGCTGGTGGTTCATGTTGGTTCATGCGGTTGATTCTGCGGCCTCGCGAACGGCGATCCCATCAGCCAGCTTTTTGGCAAAGAAGATTCCCGGAAAACAAGTCATTGAGCAGCCGAGCTTTCGGGATCGCGCGGTGACTTGATGTTATATTGTCGGTCTCTAGTGCGTGGGCTGTGAAGTTTTATGAGGGACGAAATGGTCGAGAAGAAAATGAGAGGGTTCTTCGTGGGACCACCCAGCAGAAGCAAATTTGCTCGCACGTTGGGCTTCGTGGCTTCCTTAGATCACGAGGAATGGAACGTCGTCTGGATTCTTTTTGGTAAATGGGTCCGTTGAACATCCCAACCTTTTGCAGCAGTGTGATGCGCGTAGGATGGAGCGCACGTTTGCTCCAGTATGGTAAAGTGTCATAGGAAATTGAGTGACAACCTTTTGGAAGTAAGTAGGCAAAAACTTCGCATGTATTGTTCATCCAATTTCCGGACATCACGTTCTAAGATTACAAGCCAGAACTCCAACTACCGAGGCGCGGACGTGGGAAGCAACATATTTCCCGAGTTTGAGATCTTAAATACCTTGCCAGAGTCCAGATCGGTCACTGTCATCGGAGGAGGTAGTACTACATCGTCAGGTTTCTTGGATACTGTGCGATCGGGCGAAGTCCTCGTGCCTGACAGAGCAAAGCCGTTGCCCACCTTGGAATATCCGAGCTTCAGTCGACGACGATGTGCGTTGCGAAGCTTCAGCAGTACCGGGTGGCTGCAGAGCTCGAGCACTTCGCACACGCTCGTGATCAGGTCTTCAGGTGAAAGAAGCGCAAGTGTACGTCCCACCGTAGCGCTAACTTGCTCAGCACTGTGCTGAGCAGCATCACCACAGCCGGCTAGCGCTAAAACATCATCTTCTGCGGCACTGCAGAGCGCCAGTGCCACACAGAACATGCCCTCAAGTCCCAGTAGCAGGCACACATCCCAACAGCATAGCAGAGTATCATAGCGCAACTGTGAATGCGACGCCGTCAGAGACACGTCCGAGAAAAGAGTAGGGAACCACTTGTACGCCAACAAGCATACAGGGAGTCCGGCACGTTCAAGAGCCGCGTGAAAGTTCGGCAAATGAAGTCGCGCCACTTCTTGCAGGACATCACCCACCTCGACAAGCGACCGGAACAGGTCAAAGTGGTCACGTCCCGTGCCATCACAGCAAATTCCAAAGACATGAGGCAAAATGCGGGCCACAATGCCACGAAGGAACCTAAACGCTTCCACTTCATCATTCTCCAGCACCTCCAACAAAATGAATGCCAGTCCGTTCATCCCCTGCATATAGAAACTCGGGGACGATGGCGAAGATCCTGCGGAAAACGGTGACACAGGATCTTCATCGGTTCGCACATCCAGCGAGCAGCTTGACAAAAAGGCATGCAGGACGTGCTCCAATCGTTCTAGCCGAACAGCACGCTCATTATCGTCAAGCTTTGGAGCCCCCGCCGATCCAGCTAACCACTTCACGGTTCGAGGAATATCTTTTTGCACTTGTAAATCGTCTCTACAGAAACAATTGAAAAACCAACGATGAGCGTCCATGATTTCACCAACACATCATCAAAACCACACAACGTACTCTTCAGAAAGTAATGTGCAGGTTAACTGCTTGAAGTTTTCAGAGTTTTCAGAATCATCCGGCGCAGGATTCAATGCCCAGCGAAAAATCTGCCGCCAATACTTGGGACGCAGTGTTGTACTTTTCTGCATCAGCTGCAGGGCCTCAATAAACCGCCCGCTTGACTGAAGAACTCGCAGCATCTCCGTGAGCTCTCGGTCTGGCAAATACGCAGCTGACTGTGTCGCACTAGTCCAGTCTTCCGCCGATGGAAGCAATAGTGCGGCATCCACTGGACTTAGTTCGTCATCGTCTCCGTCTCCACCACTCGCGTACTCGATATCATCATCAAAACCTACAGCATCGTCACCTTCCTCCATGCCTTTAAACGCTTGATCAAGATGACGCATATTCATCGAGCTCTGAAGCTGCAACGCATCTAAATCGAACGAGCCTCGAGCTAACGCACCGCCGGGTACTAACCCCTCCGCTATTGTGATAGCACGTTGGATTGCGTCTGTCCACGCTCTTCGATCTGTCTCAGAACGCGCTTGGAATAACATTGAATGCGCTTGCACTGTCACCATGAAGCAAAATTTACGATCTGACACCAGCTCATGAACGGGCTTCACCGAGCTGCCACTGCTCAGCAGCAACACTCTCTTCGTCTTGCTGTGGCTGCTACCTTTCCTGCTGTTTCCAATGGCCATGGGCGTCTTGACCTTCAACTGACACGTCAGGAGGTCCCCCGACAGATCGACCACTTGCTCTTTCCAGTTCATGCGAGACGACTTGCGGTACCGCGCCAACGACTTCAACTGGGTGAGTGGACTTGTGTACAATTTGGCTCTGAGCACGCCGCATTTCGCTGGACTTCTCAGAAACCGCAAGGACACGGGCAACGTTCCCGTGGACTCGAGCAACAGCTTCCTCACTTCAACCGACGTCAAGGTCTGCAATGAAACTCCGTTAGCACTCACCAAGAGCGACCCTCGAGGTACGTGCACCCCTGCAACTGTCAAATTCTGCGCCGTCTTAACGCAACATTCGTGTATCCACTCGTACACGGAGCTTAAGTGCGCCATATCGGCTCGCTGCGGCATTTTGACCTCAATAAATTCGCTCTCGGCTTCATTATCGCCAGAGTCGCTCTCCCACGTCATGGGGCTTGGTCGTCTCGGGATCGTCACTGTCAAAGCAGCGGACCGCAGAGCAGAAACCCACTGCCTCATTTCTTCGGCTTCTCGCGCACTTAGTACGAATTTTAAAGGTTTGTTTTCCTCGGTTGAATTATCTGAAATTTGTTGACTTTTGACTTGGAACGCGTTATGGCGCCCCACCAATGGGAACGGCAACGTCTTGACAGCACAACGACGGACGTCCACCTCCCGCCGTAGCGTCATGCCGCTGCTGCGGGATCTGGCCGAGACGTCCGCTGAGTACTCGCGCAACACGCCGCTCTCGGACAGCACCAGGTAGCGCTTGTGCCAGCCGCGCAGGAGCTTGCTGCGACCTTCCCGCGACCACAGGACACCTTCCATGGCAAAACAATTTTCCTCTTCTTGAAAATGTGAAGGAACGTTATTTTTAGCCAATCTAAAAATGGAGACTTTTGATTGGAAGATATAGATATTATTTTGACCAATCATAGACACTTTATGCATCGCCACTCAGTGGACGGCATTCGTCCACTTGACTCGTTGGCGACACCTGTGCCGCTTGGAACTGTGACCTGCAACGTTGACGCCATGGAGAACGCCGCTTCTCGCTTCGGCCAGCACCTGGCGCACACCGGTATGTGTTTAGTGAGTTCTTATTCGTGCGGTGCTTTCTTGTGGACTTATTGTGCTGACTATTATTTATGAATGATTTTTTTCTTATTGGCGATTGCTATTCATAGAGAAGAAGTACCGCGATCGCGCCTTGAAGAAGTTGACAGTGTACCTAACGAAGAAGAAAGACTGGACGGACCTGGAATGGGACAAACTATGGAAGGCGCTTTTCTACTGCATGTGGATGAGCGACAAGCGCCCCGTGCAGGAGGAGCTGTCCTCCAACTTGGCTGCACTGGTGCACAAGGTGCCGGAGCCCGAGGCAGCGCTGGAATTTGTGCACTCGTTTTTCAGGACAATGCACCGCGAGTGGCATGGACTGGACGGCCTCCGGTTGGACAAGTTTTACTCGCTCGTGCGCAAGTTTGTGCGTGAAAGTATCGCGCTGCTGCGTGTGCAGGACTGGGACGAGGAGATCGTGCAGGAGTTCGTGACGATTCTGTCGTCGGAGGTTGTGAGCCAGTTGCCCAATGGCCTGCGCATGCACTTGGCGGATCTGTACTTGACGGAGATCTACAATGCTGCGGGCAAGGACGTGACCACGGAGGCGTTCGTGACGCTGCTGGAGCCATTTTTCACGCTGCTGAGCGGCGAGTACGACAAGACGGTGTTTAAACGCGTGAAGGAGCTCGTGTTCGAGGATATGATGACCAAGTACAAGTTCGGTCCTCAGCCGGAGAAGGAAGATGAGGAGGAGACGGACGAGGAGGAACAGGAGGAGGACAAGGTCTTTGAACTGGTGGACGTGGCACAGGTGCAGCACCGCATTTTTGCGATTGCTTCGGCGGACGACACGGCTGAACGCAACCGTTCAGCGCTGTACACGCTTTACAAGAAGTTCTTCACGGTCACGCACATCGACTCGTTCCAGGCTGCGCAGGAGGTGGCTGCCAAACCTACCAAAAAGACGAAGAAGGAGAAAAAGCAGAAAAAACAGAAGGAGGAGGAGACTCCCAAGATCGAGGAGTCGCCGAAGACTGCGGAAGATGCTGTCGAGAAAAAGTCGAAGAAGTCCAAGAAGCGCAAGGCCAAGAAGGATGTTGAGGCCGAGGCTGAAGTGAAGATTGAGGAAGTGAAGGAGGAAAAGACTGAGGCTCCGGTTAAGAAGAAATCCAAGAAGCAGAAGATTGCTACCGAGGCCAAGGACGAAGATGTTGAGATGAAGACGCCCCCTGTCAAGTCTGAGAAGAGCAAGAAGAAACAGAAAAGACAAGAGGAAGCAATGAAGGCCGAGAAGGTCGAGAAGAAGGGAAAGGTGGAAAAAGTGGAAAAGGCAAAGAAGGAAGAGAAGAAAACTAAGGAGACTGCCCCGACCAAGGAGCCATCTAAGCCCAAGCAGGAGAAAACCGAGAAGAAAGAGAGCTACACTTCGGTGACTAAAAGCGGCAAGAAGTTTAAGCGTTGCGGCTCGTGTGGAGGCTTTGGCAAGGGTTTGGTGCCGAAGGACAAGTTGCTGTGCGGCCACTGCGAACGCACGCAGAAGACACAGAAGAAGAAGACTGTTTCGGCTTCCAAGAAGCGGAAGGCGGAGTCGCAGGCACAGGCTGCACGGGAGGAGCAGGAGAAGGCCGAGTCGGGCAAGAAGGTGACGTTCGGCAAGAGCAAAGCGCTGCGACACGAGGTGTCGGTCAAGCGACTAAGAGCTTCGGCGAAGCGCGACAGTGTGTCGAAGGAAACGGAGGACATTAAGGGTGTGCTGAAGGCTACGACGCCGTCGCCAGTTGCATCGAAGAAGTCGAAGAAAACCAAGTCGAGCAAGGGACGCAAGATGGCTGCGGACTTCTTCTAACCAAAATCTGCACATAGGCACTGCCAGCAGCGAACCCTCAAGAAGCATTGCTAGCGGTGCATCTCAGAGAACGACAAGGACATGACAGTCCGCTATACTTGGCAACGAGAAAGTATTTTGCATTGTTCGTCCGCTGTTTGACCTTTCATTGTTGTAGCTTACCAGCTTAGACACAGTCATCCTGCTCCTCTCCTTTGTTCTCATTGTTCAACTCGGACAGATAGCTTGGAGTTTCCTATCATTCTCGCTGTCAACCTTCAGTGCTGCTATACCATTGACAAGCTGCTCAGAATCTGCCGATTCCTCAGCATGAAGCTCATTATTTTGTGGCCTTCCTTCGACCTTGTCCTTGTCAGGCTCCAATGAAGCCGACATATCCTGACAGGCGGCTTGTAACCTGCCGTCTCCCGTAGCATCGCTAGAGTTACCCAAAACACTGGAGCAACTGCTGCTGACGCTACCCGCGAATATTTGACAAAGGTCATCCAGAGGCAATCGTGATGTAGATATTTCATAGGTATCCAGTGGACCGATAAACGCGGGGCGCTTGGAATTGTCTTCATCAGGAGCGATTCGTGACTCCCACGATACACGAACATCCTTCGGAGATCCAAACTCCACCCACTTGAGAATCGATGCCACTGAATACGTGCCTGTCGGGTTACTCGGATCGGCTCCATTGCGCAGCAATAAGTCTACAATATCCGTGTGGCCGAATGCAAACGCATACGCGAGAGCCGAACCTTCGTTCCAATGATAATCGATAATGTGTTCGCCCCCGCGCTCAATCATGAATTCCATTAGTCGTGACAAACGTCGGATACACGCGACCTGGAAGGCTGGGGCGAATTGGAATGCAAAAGCACTGGGTGTAGTGCTTTCACGCCCATTTTCTTTGATGCCTTGCCACTGACCTACCAGGTAAATAACCATATCTTCAAGACCGCGTGATACGGCGCATTCGATTCCTGCCTCCAAGAAATCCAAAAAGTGGTTCCCTGTCGTCGATTCGATAGTTAAACTTCCAGGTGCTGTCGATGCGACTAGAGTCTTCACGACTCCAAGCCGATTCCATCGTACAGCCTGCATGAAGTTGCGGCGTTGCTCCTGGTACGTCAAACTGCGAAAAATCTGGGGAAGATGCAAGTTCGCTACTAATTCCACCACCTGCGCGTTGCCAATCTCACACGCAAAGTCGAAGATGGATTTCCGAGGAAACCGCCACGATCGTATCGATGTTCGGACCAATTCCTTTCCTCGTCGTGGCGGCTTTGACTTCAGAAGTCTACCGGCATGGATTCGCTTCCATTTGCAACGCCATTCTATTGAAGGCTTGGTTTGCTTTTTTCGATAGTTGTAGCTTGAATTCCAGAGGTAGTCTTCATCAATAGTTGAAGCGCTCACCAGTCTAGTCTTTTCTGCATGTGGCTGACGTTTACAAGAAGACGAGTACCATCCAGGTAACGCAAACCATTGAAGCAGGCCAGCGATGTCGAATTCAACTGTGTATGGATGCGCGCCAGGGTCGCCTGAGTGATCAATAGTTGCGTAAGAATCAGCACCGAACTCACAAAGCATGCGAACCATCTGCAATCTGCCGAACGCAAATGCGTACACCAGTGGTGTGTACCCCAACTGATCTCGCGCATTTACAATGGCTTGGACACTTGAGGCGGTAGATTCAGCGTCTGTAGAAGCCGTTTGAGCTTCGTTGGCCGCCCCCTTGACTAGTAATTCCAGAGTTTCTTCGTCACCGTAGATAGCCGAGTAGTGCAAGACAGAGCGTCCGAAGCAGCATTGCATTCCCAAAAGCAATTTTTTTCTCTTCGAAGAACTGTTAGGTTCAACAGCGATATGCTCTTCGCTGTACAAATTCATAAACCATCGAACGACAGGGAATGCTCCATGCCGAGCAGCCACAAAGATGCCAGCTTCTCCGTTCGCTGCAAACAGTTCACCATTCGGTTTTTGGTGTGCTCGGGAATATAATGCAATCAGGATAGCCAATCGATTGCACTTGGCAGCATATAACAGCGCTGTCAAGCCGTCGCGGCAGCGTGTATCAAGTGACGCTCCACCACCTAACAGCATACTGGCAACAGTTTCATGGCCATGGATGACAGCAAGATGTAGAGCGGTTCGACCACGAGCATCAGGAACATCTATGGCGGTGACTCTCGCCGTATTCGACTGCAGTTTTGCTAACAGAAGCCGACAGACCACCTCATCCCCACCTACAGCAGCCAGATGGAGGGGTGTCTGCTTATTGTCATCCTCTGCCAGTAGATCAAACCCTCGTAACGCGAGTAGTTGAATTACTGTTGGTATTTCTAAGCTGGTAACAGCGTAGTGAAGTGCCGATTTCTGGCTCCACTCAGCCTTCCGACTTATGACTTCTTTCGGATATTCCTCCAGGATCACGTTGACAGTAGCCCAAAACTTCTTTGCAAGATCTACTTCCTGGGCGAGAGTAGCAGCTAGGAATGATGCCGTAGTGAGCATTTGATGAACAAGGTCCGAATTCATTGCTCCAGGAAAAACTGTCTTTTTCAAGAGCGTCTTCATAATACCCTCGACATTGAGAAGTAGCTCCTTGCCGCCATTATGTTTCACAAATGCTGAAAAGCGTCTCCAATAATGACCAGTCGACTGCTCGCCGTTCATTAAAAACCGAGCTAGAAAGGCTTCTGAATGTGGAACGGTAATTTGCGCTCCGTGGTCTAAAAGCAGCTTCACACCTGCAAACTGAGCAGTCTGCATTGCACAAGACATAGCCGAAAGACGGTTAAGCCCACGCACTTCTGCTTCATCTTTACTAGCTTCGCAGGAAAAATGTGTATTTGCTCCACCATCCAACAGCTCCTGCGCAATCTTTAAGTTGCACGGAGCTTCCTGAGCGAAGCAGCAGACTAACGCACGATCGATAATGTTTGTTGCCGCTGAAATCTTGCGTTGTTTAGTTGCCGACAGCAGACAACGTACTACCGAGAGACCAAACGCATCCTTCCTCCCGCTCGCCACTTCGAGTGGGCTCTCTCCCATTCGGTTTACAGCAGTTAGATCTGCACCTGCTTCCACAAGAGCTTGGACTGCTAACAATTCTCCTCGACGACTGGCATGATGAAGTAGCGAGTTGTCAACATGCCCGCAAGAAATTTGGATTCCGTAATTGACGAATTTCTGAATTAGGTATCCATTTGTGTGCCTCTTTGGCACATCAACGCACCCAAACACACCAAGATTTTGCCAACGACATGTAGTGTTGCTCGTCGACAAAATGCTTCGAGATTCTTCAATGGATCGGAACACAAGTTTTAGCCCGTTTAGCTTTCGATCAAATGGCATTTTTTTCTCGGATGATGGACAGCGCAGCGTTAGGCAATTGTCCACAAAGGATGGCGAGCGTAACGCCAAACAAATGAACGCTTCCAATGAGCCTCTCGAGGCAGCGTACCGTATCGGGCACCTCGTTGCTAGTGGCTGGCCTGGTGCCTGGATGAGTTGCAATTCGGCAGGAACTCCGAGGCGCAGAAGAAACGAAACTAATTGTACTTGATTATGCATGGCAGCTCTGTGTAGAACCAATGAAGAACTTGCTGCTCGTACGACCACCGGTTTCCAGATGCTTGCGGCGTCCATAAAATATCCCTGGTGCTCAACAAAAATCTTGTTCAGGACAAACCATAACTGGTATCGCGAAGAAACGATGAGGATCTTGAGGATCACCTCAAAGATTGGACTTGCTCCAATGAAATCACTGATATCTATACAGTTTTCAGGTGGGAGTATCTTCATCAGCAGCTTTGTGGCTACTTCAATTGAATTGACTCCAGAATTGGGGTCAAATCTCTCTCCAGGAAACGAAACACGGTAATTGATCTCATCTTTTTCTAGCAACTCGATCTCATTCACTTGAAGACTAGCCATCGCATGCTTCGATTGCAGTGTAATTCCCTTTAAAGCACTCACAAGGGTATGTACGTCAGGTTTAGCCCCATGCTGAATCAGCAGCTCGAAGCCCTCGACAAACTGAACGGCTGCACAAGTGGAAAGCGCACTCTGAAACTCATCTTTGCAAGCTTCATACGTAAATCCTCCCCCATCACCAGCGCTGCCATGACTCAAAAGGAAGCGCAGTATCGAAACTTGGTGTGTCTCACATGCAGCGACCAGGAGACTCTTAAAACCTCTCCCATCCCGAACGAAGCACCCCGGGAAATGATTTTGGACGATTGCTGCAAAATGTTTAACAATATCCAAGTGTCCACACGCAACAGCTATGTGAATCGGAGTTTCAGCCGGCGCATTCCACCCCGTAACACCTGTCTGGGCTTTCGAGGAGCTGACAAACTCGAAGAAAATGCTCATTCCAGCTTCAACGAGAACTCGCACTAATTTTTGGTGTCCGAGAGCAACAACCAGATGAAGCAACGGAACTTGCTGGTTTATGCTGCATTCGATCAAGTGAATAAGGTTTACAGCGGCTTCATCCACTTGCTTGTTTTGGCTGGAACGTCCTTCATCTTGCCGATTAGATATATTTTTCTTCTCGAGATGCTCCGTCCTCGCCGATTTTTTCATAGCCGCGCTAACCATGAAACGCGTTACAATGCGCTCACAAAACTTTCCGTCTACACCTTCGCCTTTACTATTTCTCCACGAAACTCTTTTCCGTGTGTGGGGAATTGTCTGCTCAGCATTTGAACCAAGGACTAAAAGTTTTGATGCGGTTTCTGTGTGACCATGGATCAACGCGTAAAATAAAGCTCCTCTGTGACCACAACCAACCCACTCGTACCATGTTCGGCGTTTGCATGCTGCCCGTTTAGGTTTCGTCGACTCACTTCTCGAGATACAGTTCACGTTCATCCCCCCTGCAACTAATGCTGTCACAACTCTGGTTTGGCCCGCTGCAGCAGCCAAGTGCAGCGCATTCATGCCAAATGCGCTGGGTGCATTAGATAGTGTAATTTGCTGAGATAGCACTACTACAAGTCCCCAAAATCCGACTTCACTTGCTAGGTGAACGTCGTCACGTGTTACGACTCCTTTACTTCCACCATTGTCATCAAGCAATCGCTTCGCTAGCTGTGAACATATCCGCTCCATTTCCTCCCATTCCATTCGCTTCTGGGAACGCTCTACAGTGCAATTAAGCTCCTCTGGTACAGCAAACACTTTCAAGGATTGGGCAACCAGTAGTGCAAATGTTAACGGTGAAGCAACCGTTGACGCAGTGCCGTAAATGTCCTGTTCATGGCTATCGGTCCCTTTGCCCGCGCTTTCTTTGGATATAGGGAGCGAAAGAACGGCACCGAAAGAAGTGCGATTGTGTTGTACTGTGCATAATGATCGTGGATCAGCGTTGCTGCGAAGAAGCAATTCTATCATTTCTTCACTTCTTGACCGGATTGCGAAGTATAATGGCGGCTCGGCGTTCGTCGGTGGCATATCAACATTGACGGTCGCTGAATGACCGATCAGCAACTTAGCGCAACCAACATTATTTCCCAGCGCAGCAAAATGTAGTGGCGAAAAGGAACAGCGCCGAAGAAAACCATTCTTATCCGCCCCAGCCTCCAAAAGTAGGTCCAGGAGTGCTAAGTTCCCGTACCATGCCGCACATCCAAGTGGCGACTCACCATTGGCTTCATTTGGCAGATCAACATTTGCCCCGAGCTCCAACAAGCTTCGTATAAGAGCCAACGAGTTCGGCACATCGGACTGAGAAGCGCCTGTTTCCGAGTCACGTTTTGCTACAATGCAAACCCGCTTGCACTCTTGAAGTAAAACGGTTTCACTTGTTTGAGGGTGTGTCATGTTGATCTCAACGTGCAACTTGTGAAGTCGTCGACAAATTTCCACTGCTACGCTGATGTTAACATCTGCGAGCTCCGCTGCGAGGTGGAACAGTGGAGATGGAGTTATCTTTACTAAAGCTGAGTGACCACTCTCAGAATCCACAACATGTTCACGGTCAAGTAGGAGTTCTAGTACAGACAATCGCTCTTGATAGTTCAAGAAGTCCTGCTTGCATCCCTTCAGGAGCAGCTCGGCCGGTGCCTCTATATCAAAACGTGTGCGCTGGTCAGATGACTCCAGTAGCCCCTTTCGATTGCCAATCTGCTTTAAGTCACCTTTCCACCATAGTCCAAGAAGATGAGAAGTTCCTTTCAGAATGCGATATTGACACCGCGAGATAGATACATTTGCATCTGCATTGACCAAAGCGGTGCACACCTCAAGGTTCCCGTGAATACAAGCGTAGTGGAGCGCTGTGTACCCATTAATGTCTTGGAGATCCAAGCAATTGACGTTTTGACCTTCAAAATTAAGTTCAATACTGGAACCATGATAAATTGCTTCACCACTGGATTTTGCCAGGGATATGAGTTCTGTTGCAATCCCCCAGTGCTTTCGCTGAATCGCTAAATGAAGTGGTGTGCTACCATTAATATCTTGGTATGACACCGTTTGCGGAAACTTTGAGATCAGACACCTTACAATTTTATCGTAGCCTTTGCATGCAGCAAGATGCAGCGGAGCTTGTAATCGCTGGTCCCGTAAGTATCCATCAGCGCCAAATTTCAACAACAAATCTACTGTAGCTGTGTGACCCTGCTCAGTCGCTTCATGAAGTGCAGTGCGCCGCAAGAACTCCATTTGGTCGTTTATATATCGCAAGACTGGTCGCTTCTCCAAATCTACCAGTCGTTGTACCCGCAGCAAATTACCATCGTGGCATGCCTCGATCATGTCTCCGTACACTTGCTTCTCCAGTTCTAAGCAATTGATGCGATCATAGCCATCACTTCTGACAAGATGTTCTAACTTGTAGTTGTCCCAAAGCAAGTCGATCACTTGACGAAGTTGAGGATACGTACGGTGGGCATGGAAGAAGTGTCTGCGGTCATCAGCCGGCTTTGAATCCAAGAGAAATTCGGACCCTTTGCTTTCGGGCTGAAGAATCGATTGCGATGATCTTTTGGCAGCCGTTTCCAAAGCACTGTACAGTGGAGATTTCCCCTCAAAGTTCAACAGCCATGGCGTGGCATGCTCTCGCAAAAGCAAGCTCACTTCCTTTAGACGTCCGTGGCGGGCAGCGTGGTGAAGTGCTGTATCCCCTTTTCTATCCTGAGTATCTACGATAACCCGAGCTTTCAGCAATAACTCCATTATATTTGAATGCCCGAACTCGCCAGCGTCATGAAGCATTGTACGCCCAAACACATCTCGCCGGTTTAACCAAATGGCATCTCGTAGGGTTCCGCTGGCGACGTGTTGGTATAGTGCTTCGAAGTTGCTTTCGGTCGCGCTAATATCGTATTCAAACTCTGTTAAGTATGTCTTGCTCGCGAACAACGGCTTCTTTTTTACCTTGAATGCGTTGTCCTCATCGACGAGTGCCCTAGAAGGCATCCCACCATTCTTAATCATATCGTCGGCAGACTCATTTACACAAATTACCTCTTCGATTGGTCGAATGACCAGTACGGGAAACACCTCAAGTTGTTTGTCCTCTAGGAAGATGTTGGTGGAGCTGAGAAAACGTCCTAGCTCAATCTGTTGGTTAGTCGAAGTCCCAGCCGGTGTAATTAGTGAAATGTCATCGCTGATCTTCGCCACTTTCAGCCTTTTACGCCTGGGAGGTAAAGCAGACAGCAGCCTCCCAGGGACATCCCATTGATACGTTGACCCCTCCAGCTTCTTTGGTCTTCGTCGCTGCTTAGGTTTACAGTCAATCAGCCGTGACGGTAAGGTATTGTCCTCTTCTAGATGGACCAACAGGGTGCTCATGCTGGGCGCTATGTTGCTGTCCAGATAATCCTTTCTCTCCTTAAAAGGTGCGAGTTGACCTTCTTTTGGTGTTTGGACATGCCGCTTCTCTTCCATCTGATGCTGTGCTTCCATTGCGATAAGCCTGGCCTTCCATTGCATCTTCTGTTTGAGAATTCGTTGTTCATGTTTGCGTTCACGCAAATTCATCGCGACTATTCGCTGCATCCGCTGTTCAGTTTTTGGAGGTGTCACAGGCACATTATCGATTTGTGGTGACGGAGGACGGTCTTCTGTGTCATCATCGGCTCCGATATTCTCCACAGAGCACGGCGATAGTATCTCTCCGAAATGTGACTTGACCAGTAGTACTCCTGTCGGGGGCCGAGCTGCTGTTCGCAACGATTTCAGGATGTGGGACTTCGAATTTGTCTTGATGGATTGCTGTTCGAAAAGCCACTCCCCACTCCAGGTAGTGGCCACACGCCATTGTACAACCGGTTCGAGACGCTTTCTCGGTTCATTTTTTCGCAAGCGAAATGCTCGGTGCTTGTAGACAGGTTTTATATCGTGCACATATTTCTTGTAACGCTTGATAAGATTGCCCATGAAGCGAAATTCAAAAGGACTGACGATGGCAGGGCGTTCGGTTTTACGATTTTTGGCCATAACGTCGGTTCGCAGTCCTGGCGAGCCCCGTAAAGCAAAGGGTACAATAGACCATGCTCGACAATCCACTTCCCAGACCCTTTCCACGTCGCACCCATGACACAGAAACGTAAAATCCTCGGGGACGCGATGTATCTGTGCGTAGATCATATCTCGCACATTCCCCAGCGATGTAGTCTGCATCTGCTGCTCATTGCTAAACTCGATAGCACCTAAGAATTCCGTGTCCTTCTCCATCATGATATAAAGCTTCGGTTTGTCTGCATCCACCGATAATCGTCCGTAAGCACGCACTTCAGTAATTTAAACCTCACTGCACGCACCTTCACCCGTGCATTGCTTGACGTAGTGAACAGCGAATCGATCCGACACCATAAACTTGCACAAGGCTTCCTTTGCAATAGAGCCGTCCCTGCCCACACTAAGCGAGTCCAATACATCCGTAACGTACGCCATCGCTGCATGCTGCTCCGGCTCCACCTTGTACTCGAACAGCTTCATAACAGCGCGCCCCATCGCCCCACACACTATCAAAATAAAATAACGTCAACGCCCGGAAATCTGGAATATGCCCCCCAGTTCTCAACTCACACATGACCAAATCCGTGGTCGAAATCGCTCCCTTCTTCTCCAAGTCCACAACATCAAATATGACTTTCCCCAGCAGAAAGTACGTCAATACCATAACTAAAATAAAGGACGGGCAACTTCAACTTACACTCAAACCGCTGCAGCATGTCCGGCGCCTGGCATACGAGCGCGAGCGCGATGAGCACCTCCATAACGTCCACCATGCACTGCACGCGCGTGGGCGTGCGCGGTAAAAACAACCGCATGACGTCGTCCACGAACTTCTTCTCCTTGATGCCCAGTATCGCACTGAGCTGGAGCGCGTCCACGCAGAACCGTGACGTGAGCAGGCGGTAGCGCTGCAGCGCCAGCCGCACGTGGTCCAGGTTCCAGGAGCGGAACCACCGCCGGAAGAATGGGGCCAGCGCCAGCTCCGCGCTCGCCAACGGCAGCGGTCGCGTGCTGCGGATCCCCATCGAGTGCGCACTCGACGGTCTTTTGGATACTGAGGGCAGGAGCGAAAGGGCGCAGAATGATGGTCCTTGAAGATATGTTCCATCATGTACCCAATCTGTTTAGACGGGATTCCTGTAGTCAGTTCGTGAAGGGTTTACAATTGCTAAATGGGGGTGCTGTGCTCGAGTTGGGGGCGAGCGGCCGCCGTGTGCGCTGTGGCCGCCGCGTGCGCCCTGCCGGACGCGTGGGCGTACAAGATCTTCCAGGCGAAGCTGCCGAATGGGGGAAACGTGCCAGGGGTGGCAGCGCTGGGCCACGAGCGGCCGGATAGCGGCGGCCCCAACAACGACTTCGGCCTGGACTTTATCGGCGCCATGTTCAAGTGGAGCAAGGAACTGTGCGAAAAGGACTCGGACGGGGACGGACAGACCAACGGACAGGAGCTAGGAGACCCGTGCTGCGAGTTCGAACACCGCAAGAACGAGCGCGTGCAATGGACGAAGGGCGTGAGTCACCCGGGAGACGCTGCGTTCAAGTCCGACCCGAAGCTCTGGGAGGGTCTCGTGTGTGGGGCGGAGCCGGAGGAGACGCAGGCTCAAGAAGAGACGGAGATGGAGCCTACGGAGGCTGGAGCTGAGGAGGAGCAAGAGGCGAAGGAGGAGGCGGACCTGGAGGCTGTGCAGGGCGACCCGGAGCTGAACGTGGGGGCGCCCATGATGCGGTCGTCGGTGATGCTGTCGGCTGTAGCGCTGATGGTCATGGTGGTGTACTTGGTGGTCGTGCGGGTGGGGCGTCGCTCCACGCGCAACCTGCCCATTTTCCGACAGCGAAGAGGACCCATGTAAAGCGCGTAGAGGGGGGAGATATGTAGATTCTTGAAACGAGCGCCGCCGTTCTTGGTGGTGTCGTGCTCCAATACATTAGGCGGCTTAGAACATGATGTAGACAATGGCATAGAACGCTGGAGCAACTTGCGGCTGGTCAGTATCTCACGTGTCTTTGCGCTTGCCACGTATGCAGGGTCTCATTTCCCAATCGCCCCGAATGCGTGTGTTTGTCAGTGTCGTAGCTGCCATTGCGGCGTGTATGACGCCCCAGACGCGGGGCTACTCCATGTACGCGATGCGCGTGCCCAACGGCGACAAGGTGCCGGGCGTGACGGCGCTGGGGCATGTGGACCCGGTGCTGGCCGGTCCGATGAACGAGTTCGGCATGGACATGATCGACGCAGACTTCCAGTGGACCAAGGAGTTGTGCATGAAAGACTCGGACGGGGACAGCCAAACCAACGGCCAGGAGCTGGGCGATCCGTGTTGCGAGTTTGTGTACCGCAAGCACGCGGTGGCGCGCTGGTCGGTTGGCGTCTCGCACCCTGGCGACGCTGCGTTCAAGTCCGACCCGAAGCTCTGGGAGGACGTTGTGTGTGAGGAGACTGCGGCCAATGTGTCGGCTGATGCACGTGAAGGTGCAAAGACAGAGGAAGTGGCGACGACGGCAGTGAAGGGAGAAACTGTGACGGAGGACACGGAGGAGCCGGTCGAGGTGTCCAGCCAGAAGACGGAAGGCGCCAATGAGACGGCGGAGGACGAGGCTGCCGCGCAGAACGAGGAGCCTGGAGCTGGGCCGGCTTTCGCTTCGTCGAGTTTGCTCTCGGCTGTAGTCGTGCTCGGTCTGCTAGTGTTCGTTGTCATGCGAAGGCGACAGGGTCAGTGGAGTCTGCTCCCGCAGCAAGAACGACGGACACAGTAAAGCTACGACGCTTTTCAATGTGTATACATGTAGACCCGTTCAAATGCGATGTCATGCTGCAAAGGATATTATACGCGACCAGGTTTCGACGCGAGCTTTGTGGTCTGACGCCGACCCAACGCACGGCGTAGAATGTCCATGATTAATCAAGCGCTGCAACAATGAACCAAACCACACCCTCCGTTCTGTTCACTTGCTGTCACTATGCTGTCACTATGCATTCACAATGCAACGACAGCTACTCCGAAATGATCGTCAATCGCCGAACTTGGACACTGCTTCAACACTTGTCCGCTACATGACGCATGAATCCGCAACTAGATTTATCGATCAAGGCGTACACATTGCATTCAACTGCAGTGTGGCAATACCTCAGCATGGGGCATTATTGATCCAGCTGTTGCTCGGTTCGGCTGGCGCTCGCTCGTCCACCCCAAAATGCTTCCTCCACTTTTGCCCTGCCTCCTTCATCACAGCCATTGCAAGTGCCTCCCGAGTCAACGCAGCCATGTCCTTGAGCGGAGCTGCGGGTGGTATGCCACGCGCCGTTGCAGAGCGGAGCTGGGCACGACTCTACGGTTCATTACGTTCCCCAACGCTAGGGATCCGATAGCTCATAGACTGGTCACGTGGAACCGCGCAGCGCAAAGTCTCGGCTTTTACCTGGCTGTCAGTCACCGTCGTCGGCTGGGTGGCCGAGGCCAATTCATTTCGCGATTGGAGAGAGCGTCGGTCGATACAGTCGATCCCCGACGTCATGTACGACCCGACCAACGACATGTACGACGCCAAGTCCGTGAACGGGATGGTGCCGCAGCCGCCCGCGAGCAAAATGGACTTTAGCACGTTCGACTCGCCGCTCGACTTCAACGCGAGCGGCGTGTCGTTCGACGACCAGGGCGGGCGCTTCGTGGCCGGCGAGCAGTTCTACAACCACGAAATGTACGGCAGTCTCCGCAAAGGCGGCGCCGTGGACTTCCTCTCCATGGAGTGTCTGGGCCTCGTGGCCGCCACCTTCACGTCCATGCTGTCGTACCAGGCTCTACTCGTGCTGGTGCAGCCCATGTACAACACGCAGCTGGGACTCAACTCGGCGGAGGTCATCGCGGTGGAACGTCTGATCCAGATGCCCATGGCGCTGAGCTTCCTGGTCGGCCTCTTGTCCGACTGCTACCCGATCATGGGGCTGCGTCGCAAGGGCTACATGATCCTCGGGTGCGTCATCAACGCTGTTGCAGTGTTCGCCATTGCGGGCGTCAGCGCGTACCTCGGCAGTGACTCGACAGCGAGTAAAGGCATCGTGGTGCTGGCCTTGATCCTCGTGGCGATGGCCAGTATCGGATGCATCATCACGTACGTGTGTGTACACACGCGCGTGATCGAGTACTCGCAGCGTGAATCGCTGCGCGACCGCGGCGCCATCCAAGTGTCGTACCTGGTCTTCCGGCGGTTCGTGTCCATTTTCACGTCCGTGCTGTCCTTCCTGGCCTTGGGCACGGGCTCGGAGCCCAACATGTCGGTGTCGACGGCCATGATCATCCTGGGGGTCATCTCAATGCTGCCGCTGCCGCTCGTGTTCCGCTACTGGAACGAGGACGTGTACTCGCTCAACACGTCTATGAAGATCCGCAGCCAGATCCTGTGGAAGATCATGCAGCAGAAGGCCGTGTGGCGCATTCTCGCCTTCATCTGGTTCTTCACGCTCTTCCTGGGCATCAAGTTCAGCGACTCGACCGCCGTCGTGACCAAGTGGGCGGGCGCCAGCGGAGACAACTCGCTGCTTGTCAAGACGATCCAGGACTTTGTCATGATCGGCATCATGCTTGTGTGGCGCTACCTGTTCATCAACCGGCTGTGGCCGATCTTCTTCGCCTTGGCGCCGGCGTTCCAGATTCTGCCCAACCTGTTCGTGTCGCTCATGGTGGCACTCGACATCGCACGCGACCGCTTCTTCTACCGTGTCTTCTACTCCATGACGTACGTCTCGGACGGCATTGGACTGCTCAACACCATTGTGCCCGTGACTGAAATCGTCCAAGAAGGCTCCGAGGGCGCGTTGGTGGGTCTGACGCTCACGCTGCAGCGCTGCGTCAACATCTTCGTGGATACGAACGCCCATGGCGTTTTCCAAGGCACCAACTACTACAGCTCGGCCGACGTGGCTGCGGACACGTCGGGTGCGCGCTGGGATGTCCTGTTGTCGCTGTTCCTCAACTACGCCTTGAACGCGTTGGCTTGGGTGGGGCTCTTCTTCCTGCCTTCCCAGAAGCTGGACGCGCAGCAGCTGCGCATGTACGGAGGGTTTACCAAAGGCGCCAGCTTTGCCATTCTCGCCTTCTGTCTGGTACTTTTCATCTACTCGCTCGTGGTGACGCTCATGTCGTTCATCCCGTCCACTTCGTGCCTCACGCTTGTGGGCGGCTCCGGCTGCTAACCAAGCGGTATTTATGAAAGACCATATTGCAGATATTTCAATAAATGAAGGCGAGTGTGAAAAGCTATACCCCTGGTAACCATTACATGTATTGGCAAGTCTTATGCCTTCCTTGAACACTCTGGTGATCCAATCAGTCGACTATCCGTGGTTTGTGTTGCTCATGCTGCACTGACTGCCGTGTGTACGCCAGATTGTAGCTTATTTTACAGTGATTTCTTGTTTGTCATTCCCTGTTGTACTTGTCCAGATGGAGCTGGTAGGCAATTTCCTTGTCAAGGAGGCAGAGTCAACCACCAGCATCTGGTTCATAAGACCGCGATATGGTACTGTGCAGCTGAGGATTAACCATGGTACCGCGCCTACGTGGGCAGGATGGGCCTTGGATAATACGTAGCGCAAAAGTTCATTTGCCAACTTGCAGCGGAACAAGATTCGCTCAAGTTACCCACCTCGTCAAACTGGAGGAGGTTGTAGTCGTCGATTTAACAGGTCGTCTACGTCGAGAAACGGCGACGCTGACATCTACAATCGAGCTCAAGATGGATTTTAAACACCTTCATTCCCCATCGTTTGACCTCAAAGATGCTCGTGCGCTACCGCTAAACGCACACTCGGCAACTCAGGATGCCGAGGTATCCGTCATGGAAACCGGAGCCAAACAACCACTATACAACGCAGAGATCTACGGAGGACTACGCAAGGGCGGTGCCGTCAAGTTCTTCTCCAGATACTGCCTTGGTATCGTGGCCGCCACCTTTTCGTCGACGTTCGCAAT
>KV723204.1:0-35022 GCA_000500205.2 Phytophthora lateralis | reverse complement strand
CCCGAAACAGCTGCGTGCGCGCTGGCCATTCTCGTAGGCCATCCATGAACACCGTCACGTTGATGTGTTCATGGAGGGGGTTTCCCACCAGGGATGCGGTAAGCTCCCTCATCTCTTGGATGTACTCATGCAGCTCACGCCTCCCTTGTTTGCAGGCCAGGAAGCGTGAGCGCTGGCGGTACTTGTAGTTCGCTGGGAGGAAGCCGGCTCAAAGCTGTTCACACAGCTGTGGCGAAGTAGCTGAAGAAAAAATGTCGCGAGCCAACTGATTGATGGGAACAGATCGAGAGTGATGGATGGTGACTCGACCGCTCTGATTCGGGTTAGGTCTATCCCCAGACCAGACCGACCTGCACCAGCGATAAGGTATACCTCCGATCTGGGTTGAATTGCGCAATCATATCGATACTCGATCTGGCGAGGTGATAATGGTATCGATACGCGATCCCGATCTGGTGAGGTGACAATCATTTCGATACGAGATCCCGATCTGAAGTGATGGTTTAATCATTTTGGCATGCGATCACGATCCAGTTGGGTGACGTACCCAGTTTGGGGTACGACAGTAATCATTTTAGGACTAAGAGTCAGCACGAGGTACTTTGGGGATGCGCAGATAACCCAGGAGGTAAAAGGGAGGATAGGAAGCTAAGATACAGAACAGAGAAAGATTTCCCCTTGCTAGACACAAGTGGCGTTCGTTTATTCCAGGCTGGGAAGTATATTGGCCCTCCTGACGACTTCGGACTCACCTCGTCGTGCACGGTAACTACACGGAAGCCCATGGATCGCTTGGCCAGGTGAGCAACCACTTACTCCACCCATGAAGACCCCGCCATAGGAGGCGACAAGCACGAAAAGGACACACCTAAGGACCCCNCCCCCATCCCCGGAAGGAGCCGTCCACTCTCCGCCTTGGTCACCACCGCATGAACACTATGAAGAGCGTAACCCGCCCAGCCGTCGGGTACACAAGGTGACTGCAAGGACCAGATCGCGCCAGATCAACAGAGTACCCCCTCCGACAGTCGGCAGTTCAGGCATATAGTTGGCCAGCTTGATATCGCGTCAGGAATTTTTGTGATCCCGCTTCGCCACAATGGTGCGCGTGCCCAGATCTTCTGGTGATTCACAAGGAATTCACCGTGAGCTCACTGAAGACGAAGATGTCAAGATCAAGACGGAACCAGGGAATGAGTCGTCGACGGAAGATGGATCGCCGTCGACGGCGCTTAAAGCGCCAGGATCCACTGATCGCCAGAGTGCTGGGAGGATCTCTGGCGATGTGAAGGAGGAAGGTTCAGCGATGGACCTAGAAGAAAAGTCTCACCCGCCTCCCCAGGTCTCTTCAGGGGGATCCACGGATATCGATGCGAGTCGGGATCCCCCGGACGAAGGTCCGACGGTGAAAACCGAAGGACCTTCATCGACCACCACTCCTCCGCCAACTGCGCAACCGCCACTGAAGAAGAAGAAGTCGAAGGCCTCGCGTAGGAAGCTGAAGACGCCAGAGTCTGAAGCGGAAGACCATGAAGATCGCAACACTTGGACGGACGATCAACTGGAGTCTGTCTTCTACTACACGCACCTGTACAGGTTCCTGCACAAAGATCTGGTAATGAAGATCGTGCGACCGAAACCCATCGGGGAACTCCAAGGCCCAGTAAAGGCACCGAAAGACGTGAACAACCAACTCGACGCGGTGAAGCTCCTGATGCGTATGCTGAAGGAAGCAGGAATCGTGCTCGGCTCGTTCAACGCGAACGAACTGTTCGGCCTGGAGATACCTGTGATCAGGGAGTCCACGCTGAGTCTGTTTGCCAAGCTGACCCTATTCGTAGCCAGACTGGCTCGTCGCGATATGCCTCGGCCACCTCGTAAGCGGGTCGAGCAACAGTGGATGATGTTGGGGCCATCCGGAGCAGCCATGCCCCAATCACGAAATGAGAGATCGGCACCTAAGTCGGTGGTGGCGGCTGGACCGAACCCGATCCAGCTCTCACCAGATCGCATCAAGTATTCTTCAACGCTGCGATGGAGCGCTTCCTGGAAGAACCGCAAACGGTCATGATCCCTCCAGTCGTCACCCAGACCAGATCGCATGAGGTTCAAGATGTCGACATGGAGTCCGTGGACTCGGATCACCCACATCACTTGCATCCGAGCGAGTACGACCCGGACGATCTGAGCGTCGGCGCTGCGCCGCGTGTCGTAGTCGCGTCTGCTGGAGCGACGGGCGGCGGAGCACTCGCTGTCACCCGGATCAGGGTCTCCACGATTTCGGAGTTAAAGAAATTCTCTGGGAAGGACAACGACGAAGATCGGGCCAGAAGCTGGTTCAGCAAACGGAAGTCTGCCTTCACCCGCGATCAGGCTCTCGACAGTGAGAAGTGTTTGGTGTTTGGCTATATGCTCACCGGACCTGCGCGTAACTAAAACCGACAGCTGAGTCAAACAACGCGTGGCAACTGCAAGGACCTATCCAAGAACTCCCAGACTCAATACTGCGGACGTGGTGTGTCTGTCGCGAGATAGTACTACCATGCGCGGAAGAGATCGGACTAATCGCCGCTGGAATATTTACATCGGCTGACTGTCGCTGGATTGCGCGCGCAGCGCTCGATCAAGGTCGGATCGGTCGAGGTCCGTCGTGAACATGTCGAGCATTTCATTTAGACTCTCGACGATCGCGAGCTGGCCAGCCAGTTGGCACTGCTGAGGGTTCCGGATGCCGATACTCTCGAAGAAACACTGCGATCCCGACAGCGCGCGAAGCCGCGACAAGGAAAGACGGTGTATGGTTCCATCAAGCCCAAGCTCCGTCCGGCAATGCCCATGCGGTTCGCGCCGAAACGAACTCCAGCGACTCCGAACTCGAAGCAAGTGGGTCGGAAGGAGAGGGGGCCCTGCGCAAGGTCTATCTCGCCACTGCACCCGCCGGATCAGCCAAGACGATCGCCACCCGATCAGAACCAAGGCCACCTCAACCAGGACTCTAACGTCCACCGTCACGATCGCTCAGCCGGATTACGAGAAGGAGAAGTCCCGTGGAAGCCGTGTTCCCACTTTGGATCGTCGAAGAAAATCAATATTGGTTATTGGCAGCGTCTGATGTGCGAGAAGTGCGGCAAGAAGGGTCACCCGACCGATCGGTGCCTCTTCGTCCGCAAAGCATGCGGTGAGATTCTTGGAGCCGGAGAGTGCCCGGTGGAGGGGTTCTACGAGTTGAACACCCCGGAAGAGATCGATAGCTTGTAAAAGATAATCTGGCGAAGGCGACATCTCTTGATTGGGAAAGGAACCCGCTTCCACCGGCCGTCTTTGGCGCTGTCTGCGACATCGACGTAGGAGGAGCAGTCCCTGTTGCGCAGCGCGTCAGGAAGGTCGCTCCACAGTTCCGTGAGAAGCAGTCGGACATGATCAAGAGTATGTTGTCAGTGAAGATGACCGCATCTTCGACATCGCTGTGGGCATCTCCGATCGTGATCATCATCAAGAAGAACGGCGTCGATATCCGGCTCTGTATTGACTACAGGCTGGTGAACGGTTTGACGAGGCTGATGGTGTACCCCATGCCGCTGATTAATTATCTCTTGGAAGACTTGGCCAAAGTGCTCTGGTATTGTTCACTCGATCTGGCGAGTGGTGTCTGGGTTGTCTCTATGACGGAACGTGCGCGGAAGATCTGTGCTTTCATCACGCCGTTCGGGCTCTTCGTATTCCTTTTGGGCTGAAGAACGCGCCGCAGATCTACCAGCGGCTGATTAACAATGCGCTGTATGGACACCTACGGATCAGCGCCGGTCACGATGTGTCGACCCCGATCGACGTGTTTGAATCAGGCGAGCCTGATCTGGAACCGAAGCCGTCGGTGCTGGGAAGACGATCGTACATCGATGACATTCTGGTGACTCCGATCACTTGGGACGCACTGTGCGAGAGCGTTGAGTTGCTTGCGAACGATGGAACTTGTCGATCAGTGTGGTCAAGAGCCTCTGGGGTCGACGTAAGGTGGCCTACCTGAGGCATTAGGTATCTGCTGACGGGCTGGAAGCCCATCCGAAAGATCTCGAGGGGTTTGGTGATCTTACATTCCCCCAGACCTTGCGATCGATTCCGTCCTTCCTTGGGAACTTGAACTACTACAGTCGCTTCATCGAAGACTTCGCGATCTATGCCGCGGTCTTGTACGAACTCCGCGAAGCATATTTCCACGAGATTGGCCGCCGGGAGAAATCCATCCCCAGCGGACAATTAGCGGGAGGCGATGGAACGCGATCCGAAGATATTGACCGTTGGACCGAAGATCGCGTTCACAATGTTGAAGGCAAAGATCGTGTCTACCCCGATCCTGAAACACTTCGATCCAGATCGCACTCCGTCGATCGTGGTTTCCGCGAGCGAGTGGGCGATCTCCGCAGCTCTTGTGCAGGAACATGATGGCGTGTACTGGCCAGTGACCTTCACCAGTCGTACCCTACAGCCGAACAAACTCAACTACGGGGTCGTCGACAAAAAGGTCTTGGTTGTCTTGTGACGTGGGCTACACCTTGCTGGCCACAAGGTCGCCCAAGGTACTGTCCAGGCATTCGGCACATGTGTGGCTGGCCAACTCGACCAGTTTCCAGGGCAGGCTTGGCAACTGGGCTGCGCTACTCTCGGGGTGAACGTTGGAGATCAGGAAAAGCGTGAAGGGTGAAGACGAAATCTTGGGCGCGATCGCAGCAAGCATCACAGCTTGCGCGGTAGTCGACGAAGCGTTGATCGGGATCGGGCCTGCGATGCAGCCTCGGCAGACGATCACTATGCCCCCACCTACGGTCGAATCGGACCAAATTGTGTAAGTCGCAAGCTTTGACGGATCGGCTCGTGCCAAACTCAGTGGCGGAGCGTACAGTACGGTCATCTGGAAGCTTCCAGAGTGGGCAGTGGTGGCAGCCGCCTCAGAGTATATGCCCGATCTGACCGTGAATGAGGCCGAATACCGCGGCTTGCTGGTATGTTTCGATCTTCTCAATCCAAAACCCGACAACGACATGAATCGTGTGTCTGCGATAACCCGATCTGCGCGACGACGACAAGCGATGCCGAGAAGTTCTGCAGGAACGAATCGTACAACGTATGAGGAGTGAGCGGATCGTTCAAGTGCAAGATGTAGAAAAGTGGATCGTGGACCTAAAATCTTACCGGCGTGGAGAGGTGTCCGATCTGGTCGTAAAGGAAGCGAAGACCTGCGCCCGGATCGCGAGCGATTACGAGTTGGGTGACAGCGGACTGCTGTTTTACTGCCCGATGCCGGTGTGTCGGACGAGGACCAAGACGCGATCGCGCGGTTGGTACTGTCGGAGACGCTGCAGGATGACTTCCTGCACCATTACCATGTCAACCTAGAAGGAGATAATCCAGGTATCGGACGGACGTATCAACGGATCAAGGCGCGGTTTCACTGGCGAGATCTATTCAATAGTGTCCAGAGATTTGTGGATGAGTGTGTGGACTATGATACGGGGATAGGGTGCCCCTAATTCAAGGAGGTTCGCCTGGGAATGTGCAGGCCACGTACCATTCCAGAAGATCGCGATGGATCACATTCCGTCCTTACCTCAATCGTTCAAAGGAAACACCGAACTGCTGATATGGGTAGATCTGTTCACAGGCTATGTGATCGCGAAGTCGATCTCTTCGCGGACGGCGGAGACGATCGCGGAGAGCTACAAGGAGTGTGTCTTCCGACGCTTCGGTGCGAGTGAGACAATTCGGTACGACCGCGAGCCTGGTTTTATGTCTGATTTGCCGGGCTTTTAACCGGATCCTGGGACAGCGGCAGAAAGCCCCCTTGGCTTATCGCCCACAGGTGAACGGGACAGCAGAGCGGATGGTGCAGACACTAACGCTGCGCGCTCAAGATGTACGTCGACGTCGCCAACCAACGAGACTGGGACGAGTACGCGGAACGACAGACCTACGTCCTGAACACAACCTCCGTGGAGACACGCCGTTCTATCTAGCTCACGGATAGAACCCGAGATCAACACTGGAGGCGTCGTTGCCGGTGGGAAACACGCGCCGAAGAGATCGTGATCCGCACCGATAGAGGTATCACGTGCAGGGGCACTATCGTCGCGCCCGCGAACAGGACCGAGAAAATCTCCGGCAGGCGATCCAAGGTCGTGCAGATCGTCGCAACGAGGACTTACGCCCGCACCGGATCGAGGCCGGGTCCCAGGTTTGGCTGTTCCTTGATAGGGTCAAAGAAAGCTATCACCAAGAAGTTGGCACACATGTGGCACGGGCCTTTCCGGGTGGCAGAAATGGTGGATCGGTATGCCGTGCGATTTGAGGTCGCAGGCTCCGAATATCGAATCTTTCCCGTGGTGCACGTGTCTAAATTGAATCTGATCCGCACTTTCCCGGACAGACCGGTGTTGCCGTTGACGGTGATCGCATCGGATCGTTATGACTTTGACGAAGCGTTCTTGCCTGAGGACAGCGGGGAGACAGAGTAGGTGGAGGATGGGTTCGAAGTCGAGCAGTCGTTGCCGCACTTGATCGCGTTCCGCCAGACTCCATTCGAGGACACGCTCCGAGCTGGTTTGCTGCTGGGAAAGCTGGTTCCTGAGATCGGCTGCCCGGTGCTCCAATGCTGCGATCTACTGGCGCAATGTCTGGCATGCTACCTCGATCGCACGTTGTGACGTCCGCAATGTGGTTATTAGGTCCTCAGTCAGACCCTGGCATCTCGAGCAGCTGTGGCGGTGTCCAACTGCGCTTGGAGGTACACCAAAGCCGCAGGCACCGTTGCTGAAGACGCAGAGACGGACGCAGCCTGGGCCTGCTGTGCTGCGTCACGAGCAACGGACAAGTTCGCCGAAAGCTCGTCGATTTCACGATGCAGCTCGGCGATGGCGTCCTCATGCACCACATTCTGATGACGGAGACGTTCACGCAGGTCGACCACTCGGTTTTCGTTCTCCGAGCGGCGCTGTAACGCGGTCTGCATCTCGGTAAGTTCGATTTGGGTCTGCAGCAACTGGTTTCGCAACAGATTGTACTTCTGATTGCAGAAGTGTACGAACGGCGCGGCTGCTGACTGGTGCAATACCACCTGGTCGTGCTCCAAATTGGTGAGTGAAGTAGAATCGCCGTAAGTGAGCATTACCAATTTCGAGCGCACACAGGGTGTCCTCCCGATCGAAAACAGTTTCGAACGCGGCAATAGCGTGCTCAAACTTTAGAATTCTCACAGGACTGGTAAGATTTTTACTTGTCCTGTGAGAATTCTGAAGTCTTACCGTAAGATTAAAAATAATACAAGGTACTCAGAAATTAAATAATCATCAACTTCGGTACAAGCCACAACCACATATATTGATACTCACTGTAGAGTACCTACATATTTGTACTTCCTCCGGTTGAAAAAGTTTGCATCGAAAAACATATGCTTATGCCTGTTTTCGCCTGTGGGTTCGCTTGGCGTATTTTGATTAGCGGAATCGACGCAGTTTGATCCACTCGTTTCTGATGTCGGTTCAAGCGCCAAAAAATGTTTTCAAATAAAAAATTATGGCCAGAAGTGTTCGGCTGCGAGCACCTCTCATTACTTAATTGGCCCCCTCTCGACCACCGACGACTAGACGCAAGTATGCCCGCCGCCACAAAGCCCAACCTCAGCACTAGGGAGCGCCAAGATGTCGTTATATTCTCGTTGCTACACAGCGCCACGACCGCCACGCGCAGCGCGACACCTCCACCAAGTTCGACGTTGACAAGTGCACTATCAGATCTGGTGCCGTTTTAAGGAGACTTTCGAGAAGGACTACTTATGTCTGTGGATAGGCCATAATTGCAATCTTTCAAACCCGGAGGAAGTATATTTCACCCTCCTGGTACTGTACATCTGTTCAAAGTACGAGAGTATATCGTATGTGTGTCACTGTTCTAACAGCATGATAGCTTTTAATGATCGGGTGCAAGCTGTCTCTTCGCTTTGACGAGCCGGGGGGAAAGCCTAAGCTACGCATTTTCTCCAGCCCATTCTGCAATTTTTCCGCCGAGACGCGAATCAATAAGCCCCAGTTGTGACGATGAAGACCCACGTCGTCCTGTGTGCCGCTTTGGCTGGCATTGCCGTCGTACAAGGCCAAGAGACGTCCAACCCGACTGTGAAGTACATCGACTACTCGTTCTTGAAGGAGCTCACGAGAGCTCCGACTGTGCAGCAATACTCGTCAGGGTCTCAGGACCAGCAGCAGCAACAACAGCAACAACCCATCCCGCTAGTGACGCCTTCGCAGCGACCGGACCCACGCGCGACAGAAGCTCCGACGCCTGCACCAACGCTACCTCCTACACCGGCACCGACTCCGGCACCAACGCCAGATCCGGGTCCGTGGGTGACTGTGTGGATCGGCCACGACCAAGTTCAGCCATTTGCGCAGCCTGAACCCATCACGATCTCCGAGAAGGCTGGAGTCAAGTTCAAACCACAGCTTCATGTCACCAACGGATGCCACCCGTACCCTGCAGTGAACGCAGCTGGTGAGACCGGTGGTGGCCTCAAGACGAAGGGCGCTCCTAGTGCTGGTTGCAAGGGATCCGGATGGGGCTCTCAGGTGTACGGACGTTCCGGTTGGTACCAGGACGTGTGGGCCATCATGTACTCTTGGTACTTCCCCAAGGACTCGCCGTCTACGGGTCTCGGTCACCGTCACGACTGGGAGCACGTGATCGTGTGGATCGACAACCCTGATGTGGAGAACCCCAAGATCCTAGCCGTCACCCCGTCAGCGCACAGTGGCTATTCCAAGCAGGTTCCACCCAACGCTGACTCCGTTGATGGTACGAGTGTGAAGGTCAACTACGAGAGCAAATGGCCGATTAACCACGCCTTCGAGTCGACCTCCAAGGGAGGAGACTTCCAGGACCTCATTATGTGGGACCAGCTGTCTGAGAATGCCCGCCGGGCGTTGAACTCGGTGCCCTGGGGTGACGCGAACACCCCGATGAACGATGGTAACTTCCAGAACAAGCTAGGCAAGGCTTGGCCTTTTTAAATGTTGGTGGTGAAGGTAGCCAGCCAACCCAAATGTAATAATACCAGCGTCCGCGTACAAAATGTTGACCACGATGATAATACGATTCCGCCTGTGTCACGAGAATTATCTCACTGTTAACCTTGAAAGTTCTCACACCACTGCCAGTGCGCTGCCGCATTACACCGACTTTAATGGTACTCTCTCTCCCTCACTTGCGAATCCTATTATACAGCATCTGTAGAGTTAGTGGTTTTCTACATGCCCAATATTCGGTGAGACCTCAAGATCAGTTTCGATCTTGGTGTGGCTGCCCGGTGGTTTCGTGGAGATGTCGGGTCCTTGAAGCGACGGCCAAAGCTCAATAGGACATTACAAGCACACTAAACCAGCATGGGGTGCTGTTCCAATAAGGAGCAGGTTGGCGTCAAGGATGGAGCTGCGTCGCAAGGTGTGGCACCAGCTAGTTCTCGCAAGTGCCGAGATGTGCTCTGCGTACTGTTCTTCGCGGTGTTCTGGGTGGGCATGATCGCTATCGCCGCCGTTGGGTTCATGCACGGTGAACCCAAGCGACTGCTGTACGGATCAGACTACAACGGCAGCACCTGTGGCACTGGGGAGCAAAAGGACTATCCGTTGACGTTTTATCCTCGGATCACGCAGGACTTACTGGAACAAGCGTCAAACCCGTCACTGGCTCCGGAAGATTTCTCGTTCTACGGAGTCTGCGTGGAGACTTGTCCGGATGCTGGCTCGTACATTTGCAACTACAAGGCCGAGGACGAGATCCAAAGCGATTCATCACTGACGACCGATGAAGAGCGAGAAAGAGAGCGCAAGTCGAGGGCGACGAGCGTGCTGGTTCTCCCCAGCGAAAAAGAATGTTGGCTGGTTGCAATGTCGAGCGAGCAAGTGTTTTATCGGTGTCTTCAGCTGACAGAGTCCAACTCGACGTCTGTGGAGAAGTGCGTGGTTCCTGGAGATGAACCCAAGTACTATGACGACGTAAATGGCGTACAGGTGCCAAACGACAAGTGCGAGATCAAGCGAGTGATCACAACTTCGGAGGCAGTAGGGCCAGCGCAGGAGAACCCGCTATACTCGACGCTGCAGACAATGGGCGCTACCATTGGTCGTGTCATCGGTGATTTGCAGGAAACCTGGCCGGTGTTCCTTACCTGCGGCGGAGTACTGGCACTTGTTCTAGGCTTCGCGTTTGTAGCGTTGCTGCGCTTCTTCGCTGGATGCATCGTGTGGATTATGCTTTGGAGTTTCGTGTTACTGCTGTTGCTCTTCGCCCTCATGCTGAGTGCTAAGGGTGGAATCATCGGTAGTTCGGAGCTCAGTGCAATCACTGCAGAGTTGGCAACGGCGGCAGCTGCGGCTGGTGTGAACGCAACAGAAATGAACGTGACAACGATCGAGCTGCCTCAAACTCTTCGCGCCAGCGAGGACAAGCAAAAGGCGTACGCGGCAGCAGCATACGTTTCGTATGTTCTAGCGGGGGTCGCCCTTTTGCTCGTCTGCTTCTTCCAGAAGAAGATCCGTATCGCGGTTGGTATCGTGAAAGAAGCATCGCGCGCGCTGCAGCACTTGCCTCTGCTAGTGTTGTTCCCCATCATCCCGTTTATCATGCTTCTCGTGCTCTTCGCGTACGCTGCAATCGTCGGAGCGTACATCTACAGCTCCGGCGAGATGCAGTTGGCTTCACTTGCAGGCGAACTGGCGGACCAGGCTGGACAAAATGTAACAGCCGAGGCAACTACGATGCTGAGCAAAGTGAGCCCTGACCAGACGATGAAGATCTTGGTGGCGTATCACTTCTTCGGTTTCCTCTGGACGGCGCAGCTCATCAACGCCATCAGCATGTGCACGATAGCTGGCGCCGTGAGCCGCTACTACTGGAGTCGCAACAAGACCAGCGAGGAAATGGGCCCCTTCCCTGTCCTCGCTTCTTTCAAGAACTGCTTCCGCTACCACTTCGGGTCGCTGGCATTTGGCGCGTTTATCATCGCAGTGGTGCAATTCATTCGTGCTGCATTGTTGTACCTGGATCACCAAACACGAGACGTGCAGAAGTCCAACCTCGTGCTCAAGGTCGTCATGAAGGTCGTGCAGTGCTTCCTCTGGTGTCTCGAAAAGTGCCTGCGCTTCCTGTCCAAGAACGCGTATATCCTCATCGCCATGAATGGCCACAGCTTCTGTTCGTCTGCCAAGGACGCGTTCAAAATCCTGCTGAGCAACATCGCGCAGGTGGGTGCCGTGTCGACGGTGACCTTCTTACTGCTCGGCGCTGGGAAGGTCGCCATCGCTCTGAGCTGCGCCATCGCCACGTTCGCCTACTTGGAGAAGAACAGTGACGACTACGGCGTCGGTGGCGCTCACGAGCTCTCGTCACCGCTGGCGCCCATCCTGTTGGCGTTGCTTCTCGGCTGGTTTGTGGCGTCCACACTCCTGGGCGTGTACGAAATGGCCATCGACACGATCCTGCTCTGCTTCTGCGAAGACAAGGAGGCGAACAAGGCGTCAGGTCAGTACTTCATGAGCGACTCACTCAAGAAGTTCGTGGCCAGCGTCCCGGTCTCCAAAACCGAGTCCCCATCCACCGACATCCAGGAGTAACCACAAGCGTAGATAGCACCAAAATAACTTGCATAATGTATTAGCCAAGTTGAAGTTACGGTCCTCTATTCGAAAGGTACCCAAATCAAGTTTTGACCAATAGCAGAAACTAATTGGGTATTTTTTTTAAATGGGCACACATCTCAACATGGCGTTTTTGATGCGCGGCCGGCGTGCCGAGCTGCTGGTGGCTTCGGCCATGACGGCGTATGTTTTCCTGTGCTCCTTTGCCAAGGTGGAGGAGAGCTTCAACATGCAGGCGACGCACGACTTGTTGGTATTCGGCGCTGGGAGCGTCGAGAAATTCGACCATTTGGAATTCCCGGGAGTGGTGCCTCGCACATTTTTGGGCTCTTTGGCGGTGGCCGGCGTCAGTAGACCCATACATTGGGTGTTTATGGTACTCGGTGCCCCAAAATTCTGGATGCAGGTGGCGACACGCTGGGTGCTGGGCATGACGACGCTGGGGGCTCTGGTGTTCTTCAGTGACGGCGTGGGGATGCGCTTCGGCCGAGACACGAGTCGCTTCTTGCTGCTCATTTGTGCGTGCCAATTTCATTTGGTGTTCTACATGGGCCGCACGTTGCCCAATGTGTACGCTTTGGTACGTTGGTAGAATAATATGTAGGGTGAGTAGAATAATACGTAGAACGAGGTAGAGTGATATTCTGCGTTTGCTTTTGTAGGTGTTGGTGCTCTTCGGACTGGGCTTCTGGCTTCGGGTATAGTGGCGTTTTGGTGATATTTGACGGTGGTAGTTGGTTGACTCTGTGTTGAATCTGTTGTTGACGAAATGCAGAACAAGTGGCAGCGCAGTGTGTTTCTGTTTACCTTTGCGACGGTGGTGTTCCGAGGAGATACCATTGTGCTCTTCGCTCCATTAGTGTTGAGCATGCTGTTGTCGCGTCGGGTCTCGTTTTTCAAGATGGTGTGGTGGGGCATCTCGGCAGGAATTGTGTCGTTGGCGGCGACGGTTCTCGTCGACTCGTACTTCTGGCAGCGCTGGCTGTGGCCTGAGGGCGAGGTGCTGTGGTTCAATACGGTGCAGAACAAGAGCAGCGACTGGGGGGTGAGTCCGCCGCTGTGGTATTTCACTTCGGCACTGCCGCGTGCACTGCAGGCAACAGCGCTGCTACTGCCGTTAGGTCTCAGGTTCGTGATTTGCTTCGGCAAAGTTTTTTTTTCTTCGTGAGGACTAATGAGTTGCCGTGTTTGCAGTACGCTGCTACCGACCCTCTTGAAGAGTCGATCGCTGCATGACGTCACGTGGTCGTTCAAAACGGCGCCGATTGTGGACTGGAGCGTGTTGTCGCTGGTGTGGCCCGTGTTCGTTTACCTGGCGCTCTATTCTTTCCTTCCTCACAAGGAGCTGCGCTTCATTTTCAACGCCATCCCGATTCTCAACATGGTGTCAGCGGTGGTAAGTGTTTGCTTGGCAGGAGTACTCTATGAGCTTGGAAGACTCAAATCAATTTTGTTAGGGATTGGCCAAGCTCTACCGGAGCAGAAGCAAGGTACGCTCTACAGTTTTTGTATTTCTTTGTTTAAATACTGACCTGCTTTATTTACATTCTCTAGACGCGACTTCCTTTTGTTGGTGCTGTTGGTTGTCTCATGATCACGGTTCTTGGCACACTGTTCCTGCTCACGGCTGCTTGGTCCAACTACCCTGGTAAGCCTCTTCGCGCCTCCACCTTGTCGATTGATTTCTCTCACACATGATATCCTAGGTGGTGAGGCGTTCGTGCATTTGCATCAAATTGCAGCAAACGAGCGCGATTTACCTCGTAGCGTGCACATCGATGTCCCCGCCGCGATGACCGGTGTGTCTCGTTTTGGAGAAGAGTTCCCTGTCTGGAGGTGTGTATCCCTGCAGCTAAGCTTACTATCTAATGCCGTGGTGTTTGTCGCTGATGTGGACGTATCTCTCTTTTGTGCAGCTACTCGAAGGATGAGTCGGTAACCACAGTCGAGCAGTTGAAGCAGTTTGACTACGTGCTGACAGCGAAGGACCCTTCGCTGCTTGAAGACAATTTCCAATACGTTGCTGGGTTCGATGCGTTCGCTGGAGTGGGAATCGCCAACCACCGCGTCACCCTCAAGACCAAGAAGATTGTCTTCCTGATGCGCAACCGCGACATTATCATACCTACCCAGGCGTAGATTGCTGCAAATGCAGACAACACGAAGCGTCAATCGATCCAAGTCAAGTTCACTCAAATGGTAGCTAGTAGTCTCAGCTTTTGTCGTGACGGTGGAGTTGCTCGACTGACGAACAAGACAACACAATGCATCATTACGCAGCTGGTAATCAATGTTACGATGCCTTCTCGTACGCAGTTTGAGTCTGCTTCGGCGACTTCACTTGAGAAACGTATCCCACGAAGCACAAGAATCGCAGCAGGTTTCGTTCAGTCTCCTCGCATCGCGCAGAGCTCTTGGACTGGCGCGAATCATCGCCATGACTGAATTCCTCGACGCCAAACGACTCAGCACCGCGGCTTCGGAGCCACTCCACCAGTCTTGACTGCACTGCCGAGCACTGGAACTTGACGTGTAGCTGCGATCTCAAGTCATCGTTGCCAAACACCTCATCGAGCACGTACGTATGCTTACCAGCATGGGTGATCACGCGCAGTCCCAGCTTCCGTTTCGGCTTGGGCTTTGGCGACTTCTTCAATGCATGGTGCTGTGCAGTCTGCTGTGTAGTCACAGGAGCAGGGGCTTCGCTCTCCTTCTCCAAATGCGAGATTTCGTCCACACTGCGAAGAACTGCGACGGGATTGACGCGATACGCAGCCTCTTTGAAGACCTTCACGTGCTTCAGCTTCAATTTCGGGTTTGTCAGATCCACTTCGAAGCTTGTCGAAGTTAGCGCCGTGCTCGTCTCGCGTACAAGCCCTTGAGCGCGGAGGTCCTTCAAATCGTCGGTCACGAGATACTCTGGCACTAAGTCGCTGGTGTCAAGAACCGCTACTTCATCGCGCAGGGACTTCATGCATGCTCCCATGTGGCGACGGACGCGTCTGGCTTCTCCACGATTGCCCGGATACAACTGCACTTTCATGCGCATTGACTCTTCACGCCAGGCTAATTGCTTGACGGCTGCGAGCAACAACTTTTCGTATGTCATCGCGTCTAGCTGCACCTCGAGCCATACGACGTTCTTCTCCTTTGTTTCGGTCTCGAACCATGTACCCGCAGGCAGATACGCTACCGAACCGGGCTTCAGCATGTGCTCGTGGAGCTCTCCATCCGCGTCATTGCTACTTGCATTCTCATCAAACACGTGAAGCTCATCAAAGGGGGGCGTTAGTGACCCCAGCGGATGCTTTTTCAGCGTACACACTCGGTGAACTTTGTCGACTTCTGCTGCACTGTCCAAAAGCCACGAATCGGGGTGGTAGCAGCTCACCGGGTTGTGCACGGGGCCACTTCTCAACTTCCACAATGCCTTGCCACCTAATTGGAAAACCACCGTCTCCGTGCGATGAAATCGCCAATCCACCACGGCGCCCTGCTCCGGGCAGCTCACCAGCTTAGCGCTGTGTTGGCGCATTGCATATTCAAGGCCGAGTTCTGCTGCTAACGGCACAACGAACATCTCGGCGACGCTGCGGGGCGCTGGGAAGCGGAGCGAGAAATTCTCCATATCTCGCGCCTTGGACTTCGATACTGGATCAAGGCTCTCTTGGCCCGTACTACGCCGTCCGCCAGCAGATTTCACATGAAGCAGCACAGTTTGTCCATCCAGCGAGTCCACGGCATCCAGTAGATCCTGCACGCGCAAGTGGCGAAGACCCGTGACATCATCCCTGATCAAGTTCTGGAACCGAGAAATGGGTGCGTGACCTGCAAATGCAGCGCCTTGAAAAGCACCTTTCAACTTTGCTGCAAGGTCCTCCGAACCCATTAGATGCAGCAGCGATGCCGTATGGTCACTTACTGCATAACTTTCGTGCGTTGGGCCTTCCATCTTGACATCCTCCTCGGTCGCTTTAGTTGTCACAGGGGAAGACAATGCTGCTTTTTCTTCAGTGTCGTCTTCCGCTACAGATTTCTTCCGACTCGCAAATACAGAACAAGCTCTCAAATGTTTCTGCGCAATGCCGCGCGAGAAAGGCATCTCCTTGTCACAATACCTGCAAGCCATGTCAGTGCTTGGTGGGCGGTGGTGAAAGTGAGACAACACCGTCTCGTCCGCGAGCTGTATGGCCGGATACGTGAACTTTGGAGGCGCATGCTTGATACGAGATGACCGACGGATCGGCAAGGATTCTTCGTCACCAGAGACAGCATTTGCACTTCCAGGAGGAGCTTTCTTCCGCTTCTTGAGCGCTGCACGCTTGGACTGCTTTGCTGTATGGCTAGGAGGGACAGAAGCTTTCGTCAGTGGAGAAGTACTTCGACTCGCCTTGTTATCCTGGGCTTTAGCTTCCTCAGATCCACTTGGCGGCGTTGAGTTCTGCTTTCTCTTCTTCGCCCGCGTTGGCGTGTTGGCCGGATCAGGCGTTGTTGGCTCCGAGAAAGGAAGCGCCCGCTTCGTTTCATCTGGTTGCTCGTCTTGATCTGCTGAAGACGGCGCTCTCTGGTTCTTTTCAGACTGGACATCACGTTGGGCTGGTCCTGTAGAACTTTCCTTGTTTGTCTGCTGCACGACGTCACCACTCGGTGGTGCTTCATTTGCAGCCACATCATCATCGAACATCAGGACTTTTACGTCTGCAGGTTGTTCTTGCTCCTCGGTAGACGAAAGCTCGACAGACACATCTTGTTTGTTTTCCTCACTGTGACTCGTCCCGCCTTCACTCCCATCCAGCATGCGTAAAGTGTCCACGTTCGACTTCTCCATGTCCTCATCGATGACGTCCCTCTTCTCGACGACAGTTGTGTCTTGGACGACAGTGTGGTGCTCAACGTCCAGCTTTTCCACCACCGCAGCATCCTCAGTTGGCGAACGAGGTTCCAGCGCCACATCCGCCTCACTTCTTGCAGCCATTCCTGGTGGAGGCACTTGGTTAGTTTTCATTTCGTCACCGCCGAAGTCTTCACTCAACTCACTTTCATCAACAGGAAGATAGTCAATGCTGTTGTCGACTTCTTCCTCACCTTCACCTTCATCATCAGCTCTGTAGTCCCTCTTCTTTTCTTCGTCCTCGAACGCAGGACTCGCTGCAAGAGCAAGAAAGCGTGGAGGGGACCCGGGAGGTGGCGTATCGGTCCCCATTCCAGCCGCAGCCATCGCCTCCATATACTGCACCACCGTCTCGGCCACACTCTGGGCTGCCTGACGATCGCTTTCCAGCAATAGTCGAAGCAGGATGCTGTTGGGTTGATCACTGGCTTGGCTTCTCCGCGTCTGCCTGCCAACTGCCACGAGGAAAAGCAAAAGTCTGCAACCTGGGAGACGACGAAGAAAGGTGAAGTGATAGCCTGGGACAAGACGTGATGGGGGCCGACAAACGAGCACAAGCAAAAGCTTGTATTAAATACCGCAACATCCAATCCACCATACTCACGACTTCTCCGTACTCACTCGGCTTGGTCACTCTTCGCTAAACTCAGTCCACTCCATATCGAGGACAGCGTAGAGAGCAGATTCCAGCTCGGCCTTGTTATCGTATAACGGCAATTCCACACGGTTGAAGCACGTGTGCACCTTGGGGAAGCCGCGAGTTTGCCCGGGTAGCGGCCGCAACGAGAAGGGGCAAATGCGGCCGTCATAACTGGTTAGCCCCTTGAAGCCCTGCACCGGCACGCGCGATGAGCCCGTTGAGAACTGCAGGAAACGTGCGCGTTCGTCCTCTGTGAAAGCCTTAAGCACTTCCCAGAACCAGCTGACGACGTACGGAGCCTCGTCGAAACTAGGGGCGACTACCGAGTTGCGCTTCCAGTCGGCGAGGTCGATCTCGGGCAGTCCGCACAGCACAAGCTCAAGCTCCTGGTAGTCGAAGACCAGCAACGCCTCCTGCGGGACGACCTCAAACAGTCCAAGAGACAGAGCTTGCAACTGCGGCCCGTAGCGGTCGAGCATGAGGTAGCGCAGCTTGAGGTGCAGGAACTCTTGCTTGTTGGCGTCCGTCACGGGCTTGTCCCGTCCGTCAGACACCAAGTCCACAGTCACGACTTCGTCATCCGCGCGTAGCTCCGTGACGGAGAACGTGAGCTCCAGGGCGTCCACGCCGTCGTTGTCTCGGATCCAGATCATGCTCGTGTACACCTCCGGGTCCACGTACTGCAGGTCGGAGAAAGTAATTGGCGTGCCTAGGAAATGCTTGAGAATTGGCAAGCACAGCCGCGCCTGCATGGTTTGTCCTTCCAGCAGAGCACGTCCTAGCAGTCTGCCAATGCCTCGGAAGTAGAGCAAGTGGTCGGCCGTGCAGTCTTCAGAGTGCGGATTGATAGCCACGGCCTGCGTGTGTCGGTGGCACGACATAAAGAGCCCCAGCTCATCGTCCAGCAGCCTGCCGAACAAGATGGAGAACCATTCTCGCTGCAGCCCTCCAGCGTCGATACCTGCTTCCCCGACGAACTCAATGCGAAGAGGGAAGTGAATATGCTCAGGCTGAATGCCCAGCAGCTGCTCCATGCTCTCCACGAGAATGTGCTCTCGTTGCACGCGCAGCTTGATGCGTCCTTCTTCCCACGGTCTCAGCAGCGCGCCCATGCGTTCCAAGAACCACGCGTACTTCTTGGGGAACGGCAGCCTCGAGACCCTGTCCAGCAGCTCGAGCTCTCTCGCGCTGAGTTTATACCCGCTGATGGTCTCGGCTGCATCCAGTTGCGAGGCGTCTGCAAACGTAAGGCGGCCGATGTCCCCCATCATGGAAGACCGACGCACCATGTGCGTCACGAAGCCCACGGACACGCGATGGCCTCCGTGGTTGGTGCCAGTGTTCGCAGCCACTGTGAGTCTCCTCGTAGCTGCGGCCACGTCCGCTCTCGTCCAGAAGGCCGACGATCCGTCCTCTCCAAGACAACGCACCCACTCTTTACGTCGTCGCGCATACTTTTGCCTCGGGTTTAGTGTCGACAGCCTCAGGGGTCTCAACGACTGTCTAGAGCCGACACTGAGCACGGAAGACCTCTGCGCTGATAGAGAAGGCCTCGTAAGCATCGTGATGGAGCCAGCAGAGCTCAATCTCTCCTCTCTGCCTGCTATTGAGAGCTTGAGGCGTGGCAGGTCCTCCCGGTCCGACGGTTGACGAACAGGTTTGGCGTTTTTCGTGCCGCACAGCAGACACGTGGGGCGGTCCATGGCGTTGCTAAACTCACACACGGAGCACTTCCAGCGCTCCGCTTGGGCCTCTCCACGCTCGAGATCGAGCCTCGTAATGGTCTCCTGCTCCTGTAGCAGCATCCTGAAGGTACAACACACGATTACTGCCGCAACGTTGGTTCTGGAGGGTCGGAAAAGGACGCACCTGGCCAGGAATGACTGCGACGCGCCACGCAATTGGTGTCGAGTGCGTAGGAACCACAGACCGCCCGCGAACACAAGCAGCAGCATCATGGTCACCATCGGCAGCAAGACCGACATGGAGTCGTCGGAGTCCATCGTGACAGGCGAATTTGGAATTGGGTCCAGCCACTGCAATGGGCAGAGCTAAACCCGCTGAGCGAGACGAGAATTGGGCGCCTTTCGCACGCAGCGCTAAAGGGTGACTGGGGCCCAATTACACATAGAGTTTGCACGTCAACAGCCGTTACAAGTGAGGCTCTTTTTTCTTCGTTCGAAATAGGCACAGTGCTGTCGATGGGTCGATGTTTTGGGTGCTGTCATTCCAGCTGGGCCCAGCGGTGCGAACGTCCAGGAAATGCCGATACTGTAGGACTCGAAGGAGAGCGGTTGGACGAATTGCTGTGACTGCAAGTGAGATTCGTGACTATCGTTGTGAGCGGAGGCTGTGGCTGCCACGATGAGACCAAGGTTCGTATGATGAACATGTACGTGTATTGACGAAAAGTTGCCTTCTGACTCTCTGCTGACTCCTTGCTCATTTTCGGCAACTGTTTTGGGTCATTTTACCCAAAACAAAAAGGCACTTCAACTTTCGAAATAGTACATGGTATATAATAGTCTGGAACTTTGATTTCCTTGCCAGCCGATTCTCGAAGGTCATGTGCATGGAGCTCAAAGGCACCTCCCGCTCTCTCGGAGAACTTTCCTTCTTCTTCTTATAACGCAATGAAGAAGCAGCGTGAGTTACGCTGTGTGCAGCCTGTGACGTCTTAACGACCAAGGGGGGGATCTTAGCATTCGGTGCGCAACGAGTTGCTGTACAGAAGCTCGAGGTTGCAGTGTTGCCTGTTCTTGGAGAAGGCACTGAAACGGAAAGGAGTTAAGGTTTAAAATGATGGAAAACATTCTTAACCACAGTAGTAGCAATAAACCACAGCTCCCAGCTTATCGCAGCTTCCTTATACTAGCTAATTAGCTGTAGCACCGCTGCAATGCTTACTTGTGAGTGTGTACAGCCCGATCAAATTCAGCGTAATTTTCAACGACAAGGTCCCAAATCTTCACGTCAAGAATTACAGGTCCGCTAAGACGGCTCTATATACTTCGAAGTACTGAAGTAGTACAGTCTCCAGATGGTTATATCCTGCAGGTAGTTCAAGTATTACCAGATGTGAAGGTAACTGGTCGCTGGGAATTGAGTTTGATGTGTGCTGTTTGTGCCATTTGAGCGCGTTGCTTTTTGAAAAATATCGTTCAATTGAATGGTGGACAAACAGCGAGCGAACAGTATTGCACGACAAGCAGTCGATTAGGCATGGGATTCATGAGAATGGTTGAACACACGGAGTCTTTGATATTATCAAATTAACGTATTTTGTTAATCTGGATACCAGAGCCCATGCTTACCAAGCCTGGCCCGGGAGAATGCACGGGAGCGATTTTCCAGCAAAATCGAAAGATCTTTTACTGTAGTGATCGATCATCATGATGTCCCTGCCCCGACGTATCTCCACCCAAGGAAGAGCGATCCGCCCGCGAGGAGTACCATGAGCGATACGCCATAAACGTTATTCAGGTAATAACTCATTTGATCCCATTTGTCAGGATTTTCCTTCGCGTACGTCTTGATCTTCTGGAGCTTATCGTCTGTGAGCTTGGTAGCCTTGTTCGGATTTTTACCAAATATGCCCTTGAATCTGGCGAAAGCTTGAGTCGCCCCTCTCTCTTCCTAAATCCACGTCTTTCTTGACTATTATACGAGAACCTTTAAGGTGGCGGGTTGCGTGCGGGGACTTCAGATCAGGGGAAGTGTTCTGTGTCTGGACAGTGTTTCCGGCGGCAGTAGAATCGGTGCTGGCAACAAAGGCAGCCGTCACTAGAATGAAAAAGAACGTGGCCTGCATGATATTCCTCCTTGACCCGAGCCTATGGGTGTGTCTTGAGCGCTTGGGAGCCGATTTCGAAGTGACAGGGAGAGTGTTGCTAATAATTCAACGATGTGTTGTCTTTAGTTGTAAGCTTAAATGCATACAGTGGTCACATCACGATTGCGATCCTGCGTACAATCTCTATCGTCGCTCGATGTGCCTGGTGCATCTACGTGTACAGCCTTATGGTTACATGTGTTTGATTGCGATGAATGGAGGAATTATTTTGCTGGTACAGTACTATCAGGCAAGTTTTGGGGCACTACATGTATGAATTCATGTATGTAGTTTGGTTTAGCTCACATGAAACAACCCTGAAGAATGGCGCTGATAAAGGTGCGTCATGTTCGGACAATGAAGATATTGGGCGTGCTCCATGGACATCGTAACTCAACAGTGCTGCAGTATCAACACAACAACTACATGTCAGTGCCCTGAGTTGTCACGATTGCAGTCGGTCTGGTCTAGCTACACTGCCATTTTGTTTTACGAGTAGCATCTCTCTAAAGAAATGTCGATTTCATTCATTACTGGTATAAGCCCGATTGCGTCTCCCCCCCCCCCTACATGTAAATGTGATCTGCTGAGGCTGCTCAAGAGAATTTATTTGTTTTCTGTCGGCACTGAAGTGTATCGGAGTGAATCGCGATTAAATTAACGATACACAAAACTTTTTTCTTTGAGATATTATCAGACCGAAGAGAGCAGCATATTGATTGAGGATTTCTTTTGTGGGTCATGTACGTCCGATCTCACGAGAGTGCTGCGATAATAATGCCGTTACGTGTACTTCGAAGTAGTTATTAAACCAGCACATCGGGCATTCTCGCAGCTAGAATATTTGCCTGGAAATTAACAATTCACGACCATCATACGTATGCAAGTACTTACAGTGTACCTTGTTGAGGTACATGTAGTAAACAGTCTCATTGGAATACGGTTGACACCAGTTGGTATATATGCACCACGCAAATACATGTAGTTCTCGCTTGTCACATCAACATTGCTATCCTGAGTGGTAATAAAGAGGACGCTCTGACCGTCCACTTTACTACATGTATTCATGTGGTCGACTGCATCAGTGCGTCGAAAGTGCAAGAAGCTGCGCCTGAGCATTGGTAGTCCAAACTGTTCGGACACACCGACTTCAAGAGAAAATGGGGCTGTTCGCAGGAAACATGTTTCCTAGATTTGGTTGATGGAAATACTACTACTTCGAAGTATTATAGTATATGTGTTCACGTGTGAGTATACCAAGAAACAGTATACCGCTACCAATGCTTAGACGGCGGCTTTCATTTCCGTTCTATATCTCCTCCAGATTACAGCACACCGTTCTTCCCATGACCATGGCTGGACTTCTTGGTATTAATATCAGTGGTGCCACGGCAGGATGAACCCAACTCGAAAGCACTGCAAATGAACATCTCCAGGGAATGATAACAGAACGAGTACTTGTATTTAGACGTGGTCGGCTCAAAACGCACATTTAGTATGATGTACCAGCCCCGGGATATCTCCACCCGAGGAAGTACGCACCACCCGCAAGGAACAGCACAAATGATATGCCGAAGGCATAATTCAGGTAATACGTCATGGCGTACCATTTGTCGGGATTGCTCCTTGCATACGTCTTGACCTCCTTGACCTTCGTGTCTGTAAGTTTCACCGCCTTGGTCGGGTCTTTACCGAAGAGAGCCCTAAATCTCGCGAAGGCTGCGGCTGCCCCCCTCTCTTCCTCTTCACTTAAATCGACGCCTTTCTTGACTGTTATCTGAGTGCCCTTGAGGTTGCCAGTGCTGTCGACGTGGGGTATTTTGAGGTCGGCTGTAAGGTCTTGGACAGCGGCTACAAAACTCGAGACAAAGGTGACCACCACCACCATCACCAGGGGGAAGAAGCTGATCCGCATAACGACCGACTTGCGAGATACGTTGACACTAAACCCTTGCGCACTCGACAGCCGATTCCGAAGTGAAGAGATTCGGGAGATCTGGTGCCGGAGTACAGTCCAATCATGCCCATGATTGTGAGGAGCTCGTGCCTCGTCAGCCGACTTGGCTTCCTTCAAACAAGCATGATAAAACTTGCGATGTGCCCGCATCATTCGGTGCTAAACAGCTTGACCATTGTGTGTTGAAGCACTTTGAAAATCTTGTCAACTTGCAGGATACCTACGGTTCGTAGGCTACGGAGTTCTCAGCCGCCAAGCAGCATTTGGAATGCGACAACTACGTCGGAACATGTGGAAATCAACTAGATGTGCTGCGGTGAGCAAATTAATCTTCGGCTTCAGCTATTATACTCGCTGTCTGCTTCGGCCCAGCATGGCTGAATGTCCGACAGCACGTAGAGCAGGTCGTTGCCAGTGATGACTTCGTGCGGCTGAGGGTTCACGTACACGTAGCCGAAAGGTACGCTTCGTTCACCTTCCGGGACTTCAATACGAGCTCTCGGAGCACTCTTGGACTCATTCACCCAATGTCCTTCAGTAAAATTGTGCACTGAAGACGAGTGCAGCATGGCGTCTGGGCGGCAGCGATACAGTCCAATGACCAGCATGCCGTCTGAAGATAGCAAGTAGTGGAAGACGAACTCGAAGGAGCGCCCTACAAAGTCCAGCGGCACCTCCACGGCGAAGAGGGAGCTGCGCTGCACCCCTGCAGCCGACGACGACGACACTGCAGGGGACACGACCGCTTCTCCGAAGCCGCCAGCTGTGGCGGGGGTGCTAGGTAGAGTACCAACGCCTCCGTCAGTCCAGGACGCAAAGATGAATTCACGCAGGATGTTCTTGATGCGCGCGTTGAAGAACTGATTGATCAGCAGGCTGTCGCACAACGACGTGCTGTACGTGAGCCCCGCCGCAAAAGCTGGCGACACAGCAAAGTTGCGCGCCAACTCGAGCGAAGAAGTCGATGCAGCCGCCGAGTCACATTCTGAAAGCGGGAACCAGCCACTGACCGAGAGGTTTTGCGCCACAAAATGCACGTTTGCGCGATTCACGAGCTCCGTGATGATGCGTGGCGCTTGCGTCGGTCCGATGAACGATGTAATTGTCTTGTGCAGTGCGATGCATGCCTACAATTTACCGAAACACACGAAAATGAGGTCATATAGAGATCAACTGCAGCAGAAAAGTCTTACCGCATCTTGCAGAAGTTCGGACGTGCCAGCGTCGGAGATTTCGCCTTCCGCGCCCATGAGGACGACGCGAAACGCCTTGTGAACACCAGCTCGTCGGAGTGTACTTTGCCGGAATGGATCTCCGACTACAAAGTGTACGCCGAGGAAGCGCTGGAAGTGTTCGTAGTCGTCCACGTCAGGAAGCGTTGGGGTCACGATAACCACGGGACGATGCTGGCGCAGTGCTCGCACGCGCAGCGGCCCGATGAGATACTCGAGATGGTGGGGGAAAGATGAAGGAGACAGCACGCACACAACAATGTGACCGGTCTGAAAGCGCAAGGAGGCCACGTCCTGCACAACAGCTGCGTCTGCACTGAAAGACGCGAGTCCATTGGGGGAAAGCCCACTTGTCTGTATGGCCAAGGGGTCATCATCGTCCACATCGGTCTTCCAAGTGGCTCGGTTCTCTTGGCTAAACGAAGATGGAGGGCTCACAGCCCCCGCTTGCCAGTTTACAAAGCGTGATTGCCGTCGTTGGGGCGACGTGATCTCGTCATCACCAAAACTGCTTGGCGTATCGTTTCCAGTACTGCTTCCGGTCCTTGACGTTCGGTTAACCTTGCTTCCTCCACGAGACAGGTGCCTCGATTTAGAGCCTTGACGCTGAGAGGTCCATGCAAGTGGCATGGCGTCACTTGTTTGCATGTCGGTCACAGCGCTGGCCTGTCGTCGATCCTGAGCAATTACGAACACAGTTTCCTCTCCGACACATGTGTACGAGTCTCCAGGGTTGAGCAGTAACTTCCCTCCTCCACTTCCTTTTGATGATTGTGCAGTGGTGATCGCAAACACGATCACTCCGGAACATTGAGCGTACGCTAACGATGCCACTTCTGAAAAGGTTTTACCAAAAATCACGGAAGCTGACGGCAGCTCCACCGAGTACACCTCGTGACTCGAACCGTGAAGGTATCGGTCTTCCCAGGACGCGTCGGCAGCCGGAGGTTCATCATAATCGCTGCTTGAATCGTAGCTTGAGGTCGACGTGAGGCTGTACATGAAGGTCGAGAAGCCTGGACACACACAGTTCTGCCCGAGCAACGAGTGCATAACCTCCGAGAAGCAAAGCACGTTCGATACACCCAAGTCAGCTACAAGCCCCCGGTTTGCCGACAGGTGAAGCTGTGCAAACACGCGGGCTTTGGGTGCCTCACGTCGAGCGGCCAGAACGCGCATCAATGCACGGTGGTCACTACTTGCAGGTGTCTCCCCACCGACGCGCCGTGCAAGGATGAAGATAGCGTCGGCTGACCCGCACGCCGCTCTCTGCGCGTCGTCGACGTCTAGCAATGAACCTTGGATATAGCTCGCTCGCTTTTCGAAGAAGGGGTCCATGAGCAGCGCAATAAGCGAGGTGGCCGGCTCCTCTTCACTCAGCACAACAACGTTGATATCAACCAGATCATGGTCATCGTGGAAGACCTCTCGGAAGAAGTGGTCGATACGTGACGGTGTGAGATCTCCAGACAGAATGATGTGTTTGCTGGTCGGCGACGGCGTGTGGGTCGCGAGCTCGTACGCTGAGAAGGAGCTGCCAAGTGCCAGGATTTGTGACACTTGGTACGGCACGACCAAGATGAGAACCAACACAAGAGCCCCGACGCAGAACTTGGCCAGTGGGTTATCCGCGGGAGGCGACTGAATCGTCACGAACGCGAGCACCGAGTTAAAGAACGAGTTGAAGAACGTCCACTCCCCGAGGTCTCCGTTCGCGTACTTGGCGTCTGCGGTCTCAGCGATTTGAATGACTCCAGCCGCCACGGCGATGATGATCGTGAGCTGCAGATAGCACACCATCGCGAACTGCTGCACTGGGGACATGAGCCCATGGCAGCGACTCAACACAGCCTTGGCCTCGATGTAGCACATTGCAAACCGCATCGGGTATACGAACCGCCAGTACGAAATGTCAATCCAGAGGGTGCTGTGCACAGATTCAAACACACAAAACAAGTTAGACAAGCGAGCGCTTAACCTCCTTGCAGCGCTACTCAACTGATGGCGGAGGAAAAAGGAGGTAGGCAGAACTGGAAGCACCACAGCCAGGGTAACGAGTCCTGGAAACGAGAGCATGTAATCCCGACGGCGACTGGAAAGGTAAATACCACGGAACAGGAAGTCCACAGCAAATAGGCCTGCACAGACGATATCCGTCACCCACAGGCTGAACGGCATCTGCCATTCAAAACACACACACGAGTGTTACCCACTGAGAGTTGGGACACAACAGTCAAGCTGGCGTACATCATTGGAAGCGACGTAAGTGTTGGCAATGTAGGAGCTGGTGAAGACTATAGAGACCAGCACCAGGAAGATGTCCAGCCCCACACCAAACGAGCTGTGATCCAGGAACCTGCACGACCGAGCTCGTGAGTTACTAGATTGGCAGTAGTTGACCTTGAAATGGGTAGTTTTTCGTACCGACTCAGGCGATCACGACTGCGGTCACCGTGCAGAATCTTGGACGTCGACGACAGATCACCACATTCCGGTTCTATGGTAATCGGAATCTCATACATTAGCAAACTGTCGAGGTTAGCTCGCCCTTAATGCCGCGTCTTACCGAAGTTCACAGCATGTTGATTATGGTGCTGTGGACTGTGCAGGGGGCTGTGGAGTTGCTGCATCGCGCGCTTCACCGGTGAGATAGCCCCGTAGGTGCTTCCATCGTGGTGGAGATGCTGATGCTCCGACATTGTTGCAAAAGACGAGATATTTTGCACTGTCACGAAGCGGTGCAGTCGGCAAAGCGTCGCCGAATCTTAGTGTTCAATGGCCACTAACAAATCGAGTGGTAAAGCAGCAGTCTGCACGATATCTTCAACGCTCACGCCGTTGACACAGCAGGATGGGTTCTCTATTTCCTGGTGCACAAATATGAAACAATGACCTAGCGTGATTGGTCTTCATACAAGCCACTGACCTCCGTCAAGCCTCCGTGGTGACGCCACGCTCTGCTGGCTTGAAGACTGATCGTGGTCAGTGCCAACGTCCGTCTGTTTGCACGCAGACGCCAGCGACGAGTTAGATCATGTGATAGTTGCGTTCTGGCAGTCGATTTCAGCGCCTCACTCACAATCCAGTGTCATCTGCACGTACGGGTCTCAATGAGCTCTGCGTAGTGTCTTGCGAAGCTTCTGGGGAAATGTCTGGCGACGACTGCTTCCTCGCCTCAGCATCGATAATTGCTGCCAGTTCTTGCAGCTCTGTCTTCGATTCCTCGATGCTCAGTTGAAGAGCTTGTAGATCAGCTCGCTTTACTGGTCGACTTGATGGCTGCAAAGACGCACCAGTAGCCTCACTGGCGCAGACCGTGTTTCTCGCGCGTTGGTACCGCCGCAACGCAGCAACAAAGAGAAGCAGGTACCGCTCAATGTCTCGCATGAGGACTAAACTTCCTGCACCGGTGGACACGAACCCGGGAGCGCCAATTCGCCCCACGGGGTCGATCCGATCCGGAACGTTCATCCGCTCGCCCTGCAGGACGATCGATTCAATCATCGACGACAGATCATCCTGCGACGCGCGGACGCTGCACATGAGTCCGTCCAGCTCTTGGTGAATCTCAGCTTCATCTTTCACATGCGGCCCCACACCTTCTGTCGGTCGCGAACCCTTCTTCTTCTTCTCGCGCGCTCTCTGACGCCGGTCTACCGCCGCCACGGATCGAAGCAGATGCACGTCAACATCTTGCAGCAGCTGTGCGCGCCATCCTCTTGCCGTGAGCGATGACTGGTACTCACTAAACTCCGCTTGTTGGCCACAGCCGACAACCGTCGCTCGTTCCTGCTTCACGCGTGGACTCACGAGTGTCCTGTCGTCTGTAGCAGCAGCACTTTTCTTCCCGCGCTTGCGTCCTCGTGTAGCAGGCTTCGAAGTCTTATCTTCCATTGTCCTGTCCACCGATCTGTCCACCGATCTGTCCACCGATCTGTCCACTGACCTGTCCACCGACCTGTCTCTAGAAGTTGATAGTTTCTTGCGTCTCTTCCATTTCCGCTGCTCTCCGACCGTCTCATTACCTGATGACTCCTCCACTGCACTCTCCACTGACGTCGTCGGTTGCGTCGCCTCCACTTCAGATTCGTCCGTCTCGGTCAGCTCCTCCCCGGGAAGCAAGTACCGTAGTCCACCTGAATATAAACACCACAAGCATCGTCACTCTACCTTTTCACTCTACCCGTTCTACCCTTTTACGATATTACCTTGTTCCAAGATGAAAGCGTAGAGTTCCCCTTCACCCACGAAAAAGTGGGTCCTTTGCGTCAATTTTCCGTCCTGCTGCTCCTTTGGCACGTAGTACAAATTCTGCTGCTGCAGTCCGTGGGGCTTCTCCACGAGCCATTTCTTGTCTTTGAGGATCCCCACGACCTCCTTCCCGCTGATGCCGATTTCCTTCAATAGTTCGCGCGGCGGTCGCGGCTCGAGTGACATGGCGACGCCTCGCTGGCTGCTGCCCCGCGTGCTCGACCGCTTCGACGCCATTGGCATGCAAATCGAAATATAGTCCTCGAGTTTGAAAATAGGTCCGAAATAGTCTCGAGTTGAAATTAGGTCGACCCATAAGTTCCAAATTACCAGATGTGGTAAAAAGTATGAACCCACTTTTTTTTTTAGGAATTGCGTCAAATATGCTGCGCCTTGGCCCACGACTTCCGGTGCTCAGGCAGCGTGTGGCGCCTGCGGCGGCGACCTCGTGTTCGCCGTATCTGACGTCGGTGCGCTTCAAACGCTCGGCCGCGAAGTCTGGTCGCGTGAGCGCCGCTTCCGGTTCCGGTACGTGCAGAACTAGATACTTTACTGCTGGTGCAGGTAATAATCGCTGAATATTGCAGACCGCAGCGCGGCGCTGACGATGGCCATCCGCCAGATCGAGAGCAGCTTTGGAAAGGGTTCAGTCATGCAACTCGGGTCCACGTAGGTGCAGCAGTGCACAAATTATGGTGACTTGGGACAAAAGTCGATCTCTAATTGGTGGCTGCGGTGTATGTTGCTACAGCAAGATCGCGGAGCGCGTGGAGGTGATTTCTTCCGGGTCTTTGTCGCTGGACTTGGCTCTGGGAGTCGGTGGCATCCCCCGAGGGTGCGTGGATCAGCGCTGGAAAAATGGGGATCAACTTTTGACATTTTCATGCTGGTAGACGAGTGGTGGAGATCTATGGCCCTGAGAGCTCTGGCAAGACAACGTTGGCACTGAGCTGCATTGCGGAGGCTCAGAAGACCGAGGGCGGGGTGTGTGCCTTCATCGATGCTGAGCACGCCATTGATGCCCACTACGCCAAGGCTCTGGGTGTCGACATTGACGCGCTGTACGTCTCGCAGCCGGACTCGGGCGAAGAAGCGCTGGAAATCGCGGACACGCTCATCCGATCTGGAGCGGTGGACCTCGTGGTGCTGGACAGTGTGGCGGCACTTGTGCCACGTGCCGAGCTTGAGGGTGAAATGGGAGACCAGCAGATTGCGCTGCAGGCGCGACTGATGAGCCAAGCTCTGCGCAAGCTCACGGGGTCGCTGTCCAAGTCCAACTGCACCATTATCTTCCTGAACCAGATCCGCCAGAAGGTGGGCATTATCTTCGGATCTCCTGAGGTCACGTCGGGTGGTACAGCGTTGCGTTATTACGCGTCTGTGCGCCTTGACATTCGCCGCAAGACGGCTATCAAGGAAGGTGACCAGATTGTCGGCAACGAAACGGTCGTGAAGGTGGCCAAGAACAAGCTGGCATCGCCCTTCAAGGTTGCAAATTTCGACATGATGTTCGGCCACGGTATCGACCGTCAGTCAGAGCTGGTACGGAACTATCTCTGTGCGGTACGGTGGAGGGATGTAAATGGCTTACCGTGTATTTTTTTACTTGCAGCTGGACTTGGGCGTGCAGAAGGGTCTGTTGAAGCGCTCTGGCGCGTGGTACAGCCTGGCTGGAAGCGATGGTGCGTGTTGTTGGATCTAGTGATTCTGATGTTTGGTAACAGGAGCTTGATTTGTGCTCGCCTTCAGAACCTATTGCTCAGGGCAAGGCCAAGGCCAAGGTATTTCTGCAGGAGAACCCTGAAATCGCCAAGGAACTCGAAGCAAAGCTACGCCGGATGCTCTTCGAACCAACGGAGGAAGACGCTGCAGTCGTCCGGGCAGCCGTGGACACGGACAGCGAAGATGCCGACAAGGACGAGCCTAGCACAACCTCATCTGAAGAAGACGAGGCTGACAAAAGGACTGCCGTTGAAGGCGAGGTCGACATTGAGCCTGGCAGTGAAGGCGAGAAGATCACGGGGTAAGTCGGCGATCATTCAAACGCTAGACAAAGAGCTCGGTTTGGGTCTTCCTCAGCCATTTTTCTGTGATAACTTTTTATGTCTTCAATGTTGAAACTCGCTTCGCTTGGGATCAGACCGTGAACCGCTCGCTTGTATATCTGCCTTTGTTACGTTGCTGTTGTTTCCTCGGATGTCTGAAGGATGGCGAGCACGTATTCGCTCTGGACACTTCCAGTAGCGTTGGTAGTTCACTCACTGTGACCTAGAAACCGAGCTCTAAATATGTAGCTCACAAATACAGACTAGACCACTAAAATGCCATATTGAACGACGTCGGTGGCAGCACATTCGCCACCTGGCACCGCTCAGCCTTCGAGTAGCGCTTCTTGATCACCGCCAGGTTGTTCGACGGCGAGTTAGAGTACAGCGTTTGGAGATTTCCCATACAGTCTTTCAGGTCTGACCAGCTGTACTGGCAGGCATCAACCAGCTCCTTGGTCTAAAGTGAAAAAAAAGACACGAGATGAGAGCAGCGTTAGTGTGAAATGAAGCTCGGGCGTACAAAGGCTTGAAATCAAATGCTGTGCCCACCATTGGGAATCCGTCCATCGTGTACATGGACATTGACAGACAGCACGCCGCCACCACCGACGGAAGATACTTCAAGAACTGATACTCTTGCAACGCCAGCTCAAGCAAATAGTGTGCCAGCATGGACGTCTTCTTCTGAATGGGCGGGATCATGCGCTCGTAAATATTCAGGAAGTCCAGCGCTACGAAATCAAACGCAATAAATCGTGTGAGGATCAGACCTGATCGCCTTATTGATCAGCGAGGCGGAGGAAACGTACCAGTGGGCACCGAGAGCGTAAAGTTGAGGGTGTTTAACAGTTTTTCCTCCATCTCCAGCACTTCCACAGACGTGTACACGTTGTCGGCACACATGGCGAGGTCTTCCACACCAATGTAGGATACGTCTTCGCATTTGGACGCGACGTGCAAGCAGGTCGCACCGAGCAGTTGAAACTGCGTCTTCTTCACCATGACAATGTCCAGATACCGGTCTGTGTAGTTGACTGCTAGGAACGCAGTCCGGAGACACATCTCAAACACATCCACAACTAATCGGAGCACACGCAGGGCATAAGTAGCTAATTAGTCTCCGTTGATACGAATCGTCATCGCTGAAAACCAGTGTACATACCTTCAATAAGCCAATCAACCAGCATGGACCGATGTGCTGGCCGAAGCGTCTTCTGGCGGCTTTGAGTCAAGAAAGCCAATTCATAAACCTAGTTAGCGACATAAGCAAGCGAGCAGCAAACGTTTCGGCACGTACCTCAAGTACTTGATCTCCTTCCACGACTCTCGCTCTGTCTGACGCAAGTACGCGTGGAATAGCTCCACATGCTCCGGTGTGGGACCAATCCGAGCTCGACTCATCGTGTAGCACATTTGATCCATCGGGATCTTGGGTGTCAGCGGCAAAAACGCAGGTGCCTCGTTCGAGAAATACGGGTGGCGTAACGCGTCTTCAGCCGTAATACGCTGGTCTGGGTTGTACACGAGAAGCTTCGTCAACAGATCAATGCCGAGGTCAGAAATTCCCGGGAACAAGCGATTCAAAGGTCGACGCTTCCAGTGCGGGAACTCGAAGTGGTAGTTTGGCAATGATGAGAAGCCTGGCCACGTTTCGGAGGTTGGTGTCGATAGTTTGCTGAAAATCTGGAACAGCTGGTCAATTTCCGAGATACCCGTGAATAGCGGTTTGCCCTGAGCCATTTCGGCAAAGATGCAGCCAACCGACCAGATATCCACAGCCGACGAGTAGCCACGTACTCCCATCAGGATTTCTGGAGGACGGTACCACAGCGTGACTACCTCCATGGTATATGTGCGGCGAGGGATCCCTGTTGCTCGAACCAGCGCAAAGTCGGAGATCTGGAGCGTTGCATCGTCTGGAAGAACCAAGGCACAAATTGTATTAGTACGAGTATTCAAATGTCAAGTAAGTACATCATGGGGGGCGGAGGAGGAGCTTACTGAGATTCTCCGGATCCGCCGTCTTGATAAGCAAGTGCTTCGGTTTGAGGTTACGGTGCAAGACCCCGCGGCGATGGCAGTACGCGATAGCATCCAAAAGCTGGTGGAGAAGTTTCCTAATCTGTAAACGAAATCTAAGCGTGAGAAAATAAACTTCTATCCATACGCTTGCAACATTCACAGAAGTGCCTACCACAGCCTCTGGCAAAACACGGCCACCGCTCGGGTCCCCCATTGGGTTAATTATTTCGTGTAATGTTTTGTCCACATAAGGAAAAAACACGTGAAGCTCATCCTTGGCGAGGCTAATCAACTCGAGGGACGCAATGTGATCATGTCTGATACCCTTCAACACGGCCAACTCTCGGAGCATATAATACGGCACTCCTTCTCCCTAAATGTGGGAAAACATAAAAACTGAGTTAGTACAGCTGCAATGCCATGAAGTACTGTAATTCGTTGTACCTTGGGAAATACCCGGGCCTTTTTCATGGCCAAGATCTTGCCTGTTGAGCGCTGGCAGCATTGAATGCAGGTTCCCTCAGTCCCCTTGTTTTTAATGCCCAAGTTTTTGAAATTAATCCAGTTGACCGAGCCTTCGGGGGTCACACTTGGAAGTGACCGGTACAATGATCGCCGACTTGTCAATTCTTTCCACTTCTTCGAGACTTGGGCCATTTGTTTCAGGTCCTCCGCAGTTACCAGGAAGGAGAAGACGTGCAAAATAATGTCGATCGGCTGCAGGTCAAAGTGCTCCGATGGTGTCAAAACCGCCTCAACCTCTTGCATTTTGACTTCAGAGTGCGCGTTTCCCTCCCAGTCCTCATCGTCGTTCGCAGCCGGGGACGCAATCAAGATCTCACGACGCACCACTTTACTGGCTCGATGCTCCACCGCGCGCTCTGAAGGGTCGATCGAAAATCCTTCTTCTCCTGCTTCCTGGCTGTGGATGTGTTCCCGCGCATAGGCCACGAAATCCGACGATTCAGCTTCATTCCCATCCTCGCGCTTACGCTTTCCTACTGCATCAAGCAAAACCCGTCAGCCCTAATAAAAAAATACAACTACTAACACGAAAAAATCCTACCAATAGCTACGGCTCTGAACTTGGTCTCTTGGACTGCACGAGGCTCCGTCTTCACGTACGGCGTGCCAGGTTCTTTCTCCTGTTCCGCCCCCTTCTCCTGTTTCATGATATTGACCTCCCTCTTCACAAAAGGCTCCACCTTCTCCTCCTTCACAGAGTCAATAGCTGCTCCCTCCATCTTCTCCTCCTTCCCACTGTCCATGGAACTCGCAGTGCTGCACTGCGATAGATCCAGAGGCTCCGGTTCCAGGAATCCGCTGGCCGCAGCTTGGGAGCGTGGCGTGCCTCCTAGAGCCGCTAGAATGGGGTTCTCGGCCCCGGACGGGCACAACAGCAGTGGTAGCCCCGTGCGCTTCCGCTCCGGCTCGGCGTTGACGACTCCGAGCGGCTGAGGAGCTTGTCCCGCGGCTCGGCGCTTCTTGGAGGGCGTCGCGTCCGACGAGCGACTAGCGGAGGACTGGGCGTTCATGCACACAGGAGCGCTCGGGAACTGTACGCTCTGAATTTGTAACAGCAAATAAGAACACGGAGATTGCGTTGCGGAGACCGTGCCGTGTACAGTACCTGGCTGTAAGAGAGAGCAGCGATGGCGCAGACGCTGGCGCAGGAGAGCGGGCGAATGCGGGCCGAGATCTGGGCCGCTCCGCTCCGTTTTTCTTTTGCTTGTGCTTCCTCGGTTTTTCTTCGAGCGGACAGTAGCGGTGACCATCACTCTGTCGGTTTCGCGCGCAGCGGATTGGCTGGCTAATGCGACTTTTGTGTTGTCGCGTTGTGTGTGAGGATTTTGGGGGGGAAAAGTTGAAAAAGCTGAAGGAAACAGCAAATTTGTGTCGACAGTACAAGCAGAAACAATTTCGGTGAGACCCGAGGTCGCCTTCGAAACTGGTTATTGTGCCTTTCTAACATGTCCAATATGGCTTCTCGACATAACGGGTTCTTCCGAATTAAGTACCCCTCATAATTAAATATCCTTCCAAATACAGTACCCTTCGTATAGGAGCACAAATAGTCCGAATACCCTCCAAATAGTATACCAATTGCCAAACACGACGTCTACGCGATGCCTTCTGCTGAGAGTGGAACAAGAATCTGGACGAGTTGAGTGGCGGAGTAGCAGCGCTGGACGGAGAAGTAGACAAGGCGGCGTTGGCTGGGGACGGTGAGTATGTTTGTGAGCTATAATACCATCATAATAGTGCACCCTCCGATTAGATAGTCCCTGCGAAGGGGTATACAAATGCTATAATACCAGTATTTAAGAACCCGTTAAGTTGGGAAGGGATTCTAGAGCAGCTGTGACGGGGCACACAGCACCTTGCACAGAGGAAGTGCTAGAGAGCGGAAGCTCTCGGTGAACAACTAGTTCACAGTTCCCGGCCTAAGGGAACAGACTACGACGTAGACG
>AWVV02004623.1:0-19834 GCA_000500205.2 Phytophthora lateralis | reverse complement strand
TTGTCGAATCGCAGCAGGGATGACTCGCAGTGAGCCTCAATGTGAGTTTTAGCCACTTAAATCAAACCTTCAGACCTGAAAAACAGCCACTTTTTTCCCAATCACAACCAACTATTTGGACCTCTTCTTACTTTCCTTTTTTTTAGGAAAGTATCAGCGGGCAAAGACAAAACACGAACATTTGATTTGATTGGCTGTTGATAGGTTTGCTTACTTACTTACCAACCGTGATAACCACTATTAGTGGTTATACTCCAGCATCAATGCCGCAGCCAGACCTGGTAGAGCTTCGTCAAAGAAAAAAACCGGTTTAATATATGCTGCAGCCACCGAGGAGCGCAAGATTGTAGCTCACGTCGTTGCCGTGGGGGGCAGGTTTGGTGTTGTAGCAGCTTATCTCTGGCTGGTCTCCCAGTTCTTGGGCTGGTACACCGGTGCAGTCGACTTCGGCAGAGGAGTCTTGCCCAGGATGATGTCGGCAGCCTTCTCAGCGATCATAATCGTCGGCCCGTTCAGGTTGCCGCTAACGATGTTGGGCATAATGGACGCATCCACAACGCGCAGGTTCTCGACACCGTGCACACGCATCAGCGGGTCAACGACAGTGTTGTCGTCCACACCCATGCGGTTAGTGCACGACGGGTGGTACGCGCTTTCAGTGTTCTGACGAACCCACTCGTCAATCTGAGCATCGGTCTGAACGTCCTTGGACGGCGAAATCGGGTCACCACGGTACTCGTCCATCGTCTGCTGCTCCAGAATCTCACGGGTGAGCTTCACGCCCGCACGCATGTCCACAATGTCCTGTTCCACGCTCAGGTAGTTCGGCTCAATAATCGGGTGCTCGTGCGGGTTGTTGCTACGAAGTTTGAGCCAACCGCGGCTCTGAGCACGCATCGGCGAGCAGTGGGCTTGCATTGCGTGGTAAGCTCCAGGGGTAAGCTGGCCCGTCAGCGAGCCGGGCAGGAAGTGGTACTGCAAGTCGGGGTGACGCTTGCCGGGGGCACTGCGGATGAAGCCGCCCGATTCCAAGTGGGCTGAAGCTCCCATGCCGGTCTGACGGAGGATCCACTCCAGGCCAATCGCAGCCATCTTGTGCGGGTACTTCCTGCAAGAGAAAAATATACCAGTAAGAAGTCCATCCAAGCAATAAAAAGGATCAGAAACCATGAGGATCGTACCAGGTAGCGTTGTGCAGCGTAATCGGCTTCTTGCACATGTACTGGATGTACAGGTCAAGGTGGTCCTCCATGTTCTGGCCCACAGCGGGCACGTGCTGCACAACAGGCACGCCCACCTCCTTCAAGTGGCCAGCGTCGCCAATACCCGACAGCATCAGCAGCTGCGGGGAGTTGATGGCACCGCCGGAAAGAATCACCTCCTTCGCGGCCCGGACCTGCTTCGTGGACTTCTGTTTGCGATCCTCCGTCTCGACGCCGACCGCCTTCTTGCCTTCAAACACCACCTTGCTCACAAAAGTGTCCGTGACGACCGTCAAGTTCGGGCGCTTCATCGCAGGTCGCAAGTAGGCGGACGCCGTGCTCCATCGGAACCCCTTCCAGACCGTCATGTCCATCCAGCCGAATCCTTCCTGCTGGTAGCCGTTCATGTCGTCCGTGAACGGGTAGCCGGCCTGCACTCCGGCGTCAATGAACTTCTTGAACAGGATCTGGTCCTTCTGGTTGCCGCGGATGACGTGCAGCGGGCCGTCGCCTCCTCGGTAGTCGTCGGGTCCGAGCTCGTGGTTCTGCGCCTTGCGGAAGTAGGGCAGGCAGTCAGCGTAGCTCCATCCGTCGGCGCCGCTCTGCTGCCAGTCGTCGTAGTCGTACGCGTGGCCGCGAATGTAGACCATGGCGTTGAGCGACGAGGAGCCGCCGAGCACGCGGCCGCGCGGCCAGGGCAGGCGGCGGCCATTCAGGTGCTTCTGGGGCTCCGTGTGGTAGTCCCAGTTGTACCTTTCGTTGGCCAGGTTGTACGTGAGCGCGGCGGGCATGTGGATCTTCCACGAGTCCCATTTGGTGCGGTCATTTGGGCCCGTCTCCACCAGCAGCACCTTGTTGTTGGGATCCTCAGTCAGGCGGTTGGCTAGCACGCAGCCGGCCGATCCGCCGCCCACGATCACGTAGTCGTACTCGGCGGAGGCGGCCGACGAGCTCAGCGCGCGTGTGGCCAGTTGCGGGGCGCGCGTGATGGAAGAGCGGAGTGAGTGGCGCAGCATTATGCGGGGCTATTGGCAGTTCAACTTGTGCGGTCGCGAGCCAATCTTGGAATGACGCGGAGGATGGGGCTCACTCAAACGGCTTTGATCCAATGAGCGGCGATGACGGATGTGATTGGAGGAAAATCGGGATTACGGGCGAGCGCAGGTGGAGCTGGCAGCCAATAAAGACTGCAAAGACGCGGTTGCTTGTGGCGCTGTGAGGTGGCCATACGTAGCCAGCGCTTCTGGCACTTCCTGTACTTGTTGTGTGTGTTGATGCACCGTTGGGCGGGGGTTATGCGCACATGTCACAAAGTTACAGAAGCGGGGGAATTTTGCCGATCGGGTGTCACTGAGGCACTCAATCGGGGTTTCGCCGATGGGGTGCGCATAAATGTGCGCAGAGAGCCGGATGTTCGAAGCCATCTTGAACAGCTGAACACACGGCTGAAGAAGTTGGCAAGTTGGTTGGTGTCCTGCCGCTTCCAATCGCTATCTACGCTACATGTAGCTGAGGACTCACTGCTGACGAAAAGCGAAGCGCTATCCTGGTACAGTACATCGGATGTCTGTCCAGTCGAGCGCCTTGTGAGGCGACAGCAGGAGATTAGACTGCAGCTTGAATCGATTGTGGAGGCGAGGTTGGTGGCGCTCTCGCTCAGCGTCTTGGTCACGTCTGGCCGACTGGCAGCCACACCGTCTGTATCAGCGCTCACATGTTGGTCTATGAGTCGACTGCGGGCCCAACCGCGGGCGCTGCTTCCTCAACCGTGTCGACGACTTCGTGGCGCCTTACTGATGTTCCACAGTACTTCTTTCACCTTCACACTGCCAGCGGTAAGCTTAGCGTCAACTCTGCAACGGGTCAACGTCCGCAACACTCCGCTGGGACTCCCAACGCAGAGCTACTGAAACATTCTCCTTCCCCGCGATAGCCGTGCGTTGCAAATGGGGATAAATTTACCCCGACGTGCATTGCACCGAAGTAATTGCACGCCCAAGTAGATGCCGTGCAGCAAACCAAATCATGGTCGAAAGTAGCGCCAAACTATCCGTTCGCCAGGCGCCTTCCAACGCTGGACACTTTGTCTCGTTTTACGGTTCACTGCCATCAAGAGCAGTTCGTTCTCGTCCTCCAGTGATTTATTTCTTTCGTGGCGAGAAAGCCCACGCAGCACTGCGGTCCGACGTCACGAACTGAAAGAACTTGGTCGATCGTCAAGCTGTCGCAGTCGTCGCATCGCACAGCGCTGGAAATAGCGGACTGTATTAGTGGACAAGGAATCTTGCGCGGCGTCAACGTTGTGGCACAGCGGGGTGAGATTGAGGGGCAAGGGCTGCCGAGGCAGCAGCATCTCGCTGCTGGTAGGATGGAGTTGCCACAAGACAAGCCCACCACGCCGGCGGACGCGATGCTCCCAGCCCACCAGCGACGAACAGGCCGCATCGGAAGCCTCCACGAGTTCCAGCAACGCGCGGCTCGCTACGACGGACACAGCAACAGCGAATTCCACAGCGGGGACAAGATCCCGATCACCGCGTTGCTGCGGAACGAGAGCGATGCCAATGCTAGTGACACCTACGTCGAAGTCGCTCCTGATCGCCGTGGGAGCGGTGGATCTGATTTCCTCGACGCCTTCCGGAAGTACGGGACAAAACGCTCCATCTCGGGCGTGTCCCTCTTCGGGGGTGAGAGAAGCCGTGCCCTGAACAAACACACCTACTACCGTCGCCAGCTCAAGGCGGTGAGCTTTTTGATCCTTTTGGGGGTCATTGGAGGCCCCCTGAACTACGGTATCCGAATGTACGTCGTCCTCTTCCGCTCAAGTGTTTATAATTGATACTAACGACTCTCGGTGCTTGCAGTTTGTACAACTACCTCATAACCCTGAGAGAATACCTCGTCGACCAGGCTCCAACCTACACGTCCAAGCTCGCCGTTTGGATTGCACACACCGTGTTTTTCTCGATGCTGGGACTTTTCTTCACCCAACTCGCGCCTGTAGCTGCAGGATCAGGCGTCTCGCAAATGAAGTCGATCCTTACGGGGGTCGACCCACGGATGTACCTTCCAGGCTACTTCGACTTTTCCACTTTCCTCGCCAAGGTCGCCGGTTTGGTCTGCTCCGTCGGGGCCGGTCTCATTGTTGGCACGGAGGGCGCCTACGTACACATCATGTCCATCGTCACGCACCACTTGCTCAAGACGCCGATGTTCAAGGGCTTCAGCGTGCATCTTAACGGTCGACTCCAATTGCTGGCGGCAGCGTGTGCTGTAGGCGTATCGTCGCTGTTTTCGTCACCTATCGGCGGTGTGCTCTTCTCGATGGAGGTGACCTCAACCTATTATCTCATGTCCAACTACATCAAAGCGTTTATCAGCGCAGTGTCGGGAGCGTTGATGCTGCGCTTGACGCTGGTGCTGGCTCAGAGCAAAGCCAACCTCGCGACACAGGCGGTTTTGAAGACGCAGTTCCCCGTCAGTCCATTCACTATCTGGGAAATTCCGCTTTACATTCTCCTTGGAGCCATCCTAGGGCTGCTCTGCACGGCGATGATGTGGTTCGTGCGCAAGATTGCTGAGCGCAGGAGCGCCTTTCGAAAGTCTTCGCAGGCGTGGAAAAAGCTGCTGGTCACGTGGATTGACCCGGTTGCTACTGCAATTTTGACGGCGGTGCTGACATTTGTGCCTGGGAAATACGCCCAGCATAACTCAATGAATGATCTCGCCATTTTATTTACGGAAGGAGAGCTCCCTTCATCGTGGCAGGTCGTGTCGAAGTACTACGCGCTCTCAGTTTTGTCTGCAGTATTCATGTTCCTGCTCCCGCTGTGCATCACGCTGAAGATTCCGACCGGAATTTGGGTGCCGACGTTCATCGCTGGCGCTGCATTCGGACGGATGTTTGGAGAAGTCGTCGCAATGATATTTCCCGGTCTTGCCGTGATTCCCGGCACCTACGCGTTGGCTGGCGCTGCCGCATTTGGCACTGCAGCTACTCGGGCCATTTCCGTGGCAGTCATTACGCTGGAAATTACAGCGGCGATGTCCATGATTCTCCCACTGTTCTGTGCGTCGCTCACGGCGATGGCAGTCTCCAACCTGTTCAAGGAAAAATCAGTCTACGACACTCTCTTAGTCGTGAGCGGGATGCCCTTCCTGCCGCTCATTGACTTTGAACCGACTGCATCGGCAGGTGACATCGTGGAGCCGTGCCTGGTTTACATCACGAAGCGAACTACTATCGCACGCATCCTCCTCGCGCTTCAGCGGCTGCCGCACCACGAAATACCTGTCGTTGAAAACGATGCTACCATGATTTTGCTGGGCGTCGTGAGCGGCTCCCAATTGCGGAGGTTTGTGAGGAAGAACTACGAAGCGCTCAGTCTCGGCGGTGTCGACGAAGACCTCGGTGAAAAAGCACAAACCGAGACGCCGTTAATGTCGTGGGCCACGCTGAAAGACAGACTCACGTTCCACACACCCACCGACAACACGGGAGGCTTCAACGGCACAGGCTCTATCGACATCACGTACAATGCATTGTCGAGTCAGAAGCCACACGTACTCGGCGGTGGGGCAGTCCCGTTCCTAATGGACGACTCAAAGATGCTGGGGTTGCTGAACGAAGGCTGGGACAGCGCCAAAGCCGAAAAACTGAACGCCACCGTGAAAATCACCGAAGGGCGGCTTTGCGTGATCAGACCCATGGCCATGACCATCTCGAGCAACACGCCCCTGGACGACCTGCACATGATCTTCACCATGCTGCGCTGCGACCACTGCTTCGTGTGCGACCACGGAGCACTGGAAGGCGTCGTCACCACGAAAGGGTTGCTACGTTCAGGCAAGTTCCCCAGCGCCGCATAAAGTAAGCGATAGAATGGTATTTGCACGTGTTTGCTGGGCTTATCTGCGTCGATATACGAATACCTTGCACCAATAAGACTTTGAAAGGAAATGCGTCAAGTTTCCAACGAGTTAGTGTTGATTGATTTCGTTTAAGAGCGCGTTGAGCTCTCTAGGCTTCCGGAGACACGGACCACCCGCCTTTTTTCCCGCGGTTATACGGGCCGCGATCAGGGTCGTCGTCATTGGGAGCTTTAGCGGTAACTTGGGCCACGCAGAGTACTGCTGCGATGAGTACAGCCTGGACAATCTTCATGTCGAGTTGGTGCGTCCTTGTGTAGGTGTTGGCGTGCCTTGCTACCGTAGCGACGAAGGTAAATTGAAGAATGAAAACGCTCTACATGTACTATGGATACAAGGATGAGGTCCAGGTTCATGCAATCTCCAATGACGTGAAATTACGATCGTCCGGTTTACAGGCGCAGGGTCTCGCGTTCGTCGGGCGTACACAGCAGCACTTCCGAGGATCCAGCTGTGCCGCACGTGGTTAGTGCACGGCAGTCTTGGGCAGTGGCCAATTCGTGGAGTCGACGACGTTTGAAGTGCACAACCTTTGAAGCTGTCACGCTCCATTGTGCTTTGGAATCTCGGGATCGACAAGGTTGAAGTGTGTTATAATAGCAAGAACATCCCATTGCAGGCTTTCTCTACGATGCGATTCAGTTAGCCCATAACCATCGACCAAAGCGATGCACATGGGACATGTACAGGGTTAGTATTCCCTGTATTTGTTCTTTGACGCTCATGGTGTCCGCTGCCAACGGACTGGAGGACCAGCTGCTGCCTGCTCACAAGCGCCGCACGGGGCGAATCGCGAGTCTCCACGAGTTTCAGCAGCGCGCTGAGTCGTACCACCAGGAGGACAATGGGTCCATTGGGGACTATTTGGTGGATGTGGACGAAGACTCGGACTTCCTGGACGCCTTCCGCAAGTATGCGGCACAACGCTCAATCTCCAGTGGCTCGCTGTTTGGAGGGGAGCGGGAGCGAGCTACGAACAAGCAGAAATTCTACCGTCGACAGCTGAGGGCGGTGAGCTTTTTGGTGCTCTTGGGGGTCATTGGAGGGCCCCTGAACTACGGGATCAGGAGGTGTGTAGGTACAGGAGTCTGTGGGGCGAGTGGAGGGCGGGATGGCTCATTGGTTGCTGCGGTCTAGTGTTTGCCAGGAACTCCTGGATTTGAGAGATACTATGGTGGGGCTGACGACGTCGGAACCAGCACGATACTGCATTTGGACGGGTCACACTGTCGTCTTCTCCTTGGTGGGTCTTGTTATCACACGGATGGCGCCTGTAGCAGCAGGTAAAACGTGGTGGGCGGGCACGAGGGTTTGTGTTTCTAACAGTTGTGTCTGCCAAGGCTCTGGTGTCTCGCAGATGAAGGCGATCTTGACAGGGATCGACCCGCGGTTGTATCTCCCTGGCTACTTCGACTTTGCTACCCTCGTTGTCAAAATCCTGGGCCTCATCTGCTCGGTTGGTGCTGGGTTGGTGGTAGGCACTGAAGGTGCGTATGTGCACATCATGTCGATTGTGACGCACCACCTCCTGAGATCGTCACTTTACTGCGGTTTTAGCTCGCACCTCAATAGCCGGATCCAGCTCCTGGCTGCAGCGTGCGCCGTTGGTGTGTCATCTCTGTTTTCGTCACCTATCGGAGGTGTCCTGTTCTCGATGGAAGTCACGGCGACGTACTACCTCATGTCGAACTACGTCAAGGCGTTTGTCAGTGCTGTTTCCGGCGCAGTCATGCTTCGATTGACGCTTGTGTTGGCCAAAAGCACCTCGAAGCAAGCGACCACGGCGACCCTGGCCACGTCTTTCGGCGAGAGCCCGTTTTCTATCTGGGAGATCCCGCTTTACATGCTAATGGGGGCGGTTCTAGGATTTTTGTGCACGGCGATGATCAAACTCTTGCGAGTCGTTGCTGAGACTCGACGAGATCTGCGCAAGTCATCGCGGACTTGGAAAAAAGTTCTGGTTGAATGGATTGATCCTCTGGTCGTCGCTGTTTTGTGTGGAACTCTGACCTACGTTCCTGGCGAGTTTGCGCACAGCACGACGATTTACACGCTGTCGGCGCTGTTCACCGGAGCGGACCTCCCAGACTCCTGGTACAAGTTCTCCAAGTTCTACACGCTCTCCGTTTTACCAGCGATCTTTATGTTTTTGCTGCCAGTGTGCATCTCGGTGAAGATGCCGACGGGTGTGTGGGTGCCTACATTCATCGGCGGCGCTGCCTTCGGCCGGCTATTCGGTGAAACATTATCAACTGTATTCCCGAGCATCGGAGCCACTCCAGGTGCATATGCCCTCGCTGGGGCTGCTGCGTTTGGAGGTGCTGCGACTCGAGCCGTCTCTGTGGCGGTGATCACGCTCGAAATCACGGGCGAGATGTCGTTGATTCTCCCCATTTTCTGCGCCGTGCTTTCCGCTATGGCGACGTCCAACCTGTCAAAAGAGAGGTCTGTGTACGATACGATGTTGGTAGTGAGCGGCACTCCATTCCTCCCGATCATGGACTTTGAGCCAGACGCGTGCGCTGGGGATATCGTTGAGGTGTTCACCGTGTACATCACCAAGAAGACGACCGTGGCGAAGCTGTTGCTAGCACTCCATCGTCTCCCGAATCAGAATATCCCCGTTGTCCAGGATGATAAGTCCATCGTTTTGTTGGGGGTTGTGAGCGCAACGCATCTCAAGACTTTCGTCCGAGCCTATTACCTCGCAAACCATCTCAACGACGCGGAGCAGGACCTAGGAGAGGAGCCTAAGTCATCGTCATCAGGGTTTTCGTGGGCCACAATGGTGGATGACATCAGAAGCAAGCGTGACGGGGGGCTGAACGGCCAACTGTCCGTCGATGAGACGTACAGCGCTCTTACCTCGGCGGCCAACCCGTTAGAAGGAGGCGGGCCTGTTCCTTTCCTGATGGACGACGAGAAGATGCTTATGTTGCTCAGCGAGGGATGGTCGGCTTTCAAGCGTGCCAAGCTGAACGACACGGTCAAAATCACAGACAGCAATGCCTGCATTATCCAGCCAGTTGGCATGACCATCTCGAGCAGCACGTCACTGGGCGACGTGCACGTGATATTTACCATGCTGCGCTGTGATCACTGCTTTATTTGCAACCGCGGCTCTCTCGAGGGCGTTGTGACCATGAAGGGGCTTCTCCATTCAGGCAAGAGCTTTTGCAACAGCTCGTAGATAACTTAATAATGCGAAGACGACAACTGAGGGTGGTGCTTGCTTTCTCCATGATCAAATTCAGTTCTTGCGCCACAACCGGTAGCAGTCCTTGGGCCAAAACGACAAAGAAAAAATACCAGTCACATTAGTACGCGAACGGACTCCTATTAGCTGCATCCGTCTACAGCAGCATGACAGCCTGGCGGCGCCGGAAGGTCAGGTACACGGGCGACGCCGCATGCGCGAGCATGCTGATGCTCTTCTCAAAAGACCACGACGTGATGGACTTCTTGTTGATGGCCACGAGCACGTCGTCCACGGCAATGATCCGAGCCGCCACGGACGGACTCTCACTGTTATTCTCAAAATCAATGAAGCCGCCCACCACGAGGTTTCCCTCTGCAAACAAAGCACACAGTCACATAACGTCAGAATCAGACACAAGAATCCCCCATATCACTCGGCAAGGCGCTCACGGTGCATGCGCAGCGACATGCCCAGTCCTTCCGGGCGCTTGGGCACCGCCACATCGTAGACAAAGTCCGTCTGCAACGGGATGAGCAGCTCGTTCATCGCCGCTGCCATGAAGTCCGCGCGCAGAGACGGGTGCAGCACCATGGTGCCTAGCACGAGCGTGACGGCCGCCGACTCGGGCACGAAGTTGCCGTAGAGGATGAGCATCTCCATGACCTCCTGGGGGAGCACCAGCGTGCCTCCGCAGCGCGGACACTTGCGCTCCATGATGCGGCGGAACGACAGGTCCACGCCCGGCACGCGCGTGACCACGAGGCAGGACTCGCATGCGGCCAGCAGATGCGTGGCGCGCTCCTCCACGGCGGCGGACGAGGCACCGAACGCCATCGCGGGTGGCGCCTTGAGGTTGTAGGCGTTCATCTGCTGGGCCTGCGGGTTGTACATGGCCTGCTGCTGCTGCTGCTGATACTGCTGGGGCGGAGACTGGAACTGCTGCGGTTGGGCCTGTGGCTGCTGCTGGAATTGCATCGAGTTGTCGTAGCCGGAGGACGCGAAGCTCTGCTGCTGTTGGACCTGCGCGGGGTGGTCCTGCGGCTGTGCGTCCTGCATCGGCTGATCCTGTGCGTCCTGCGCCTGCGGCTCCATGGGCAGCGGCTCTGCGAGCGCCTCCATCCTGTAAAGATTAAACTGGTGCCCGAGTCTAATCGCACTTAGTGTATACAACAATCACTCTTGCGCCGCATTTTGCCGCCAGTAGCTGAAGTGAGCCGATAATGGCGGACACGTCCGACGCCACTGCGCAGCGCGATGAGGAGCTGGAGGACTTTGCCGTGTCTTCGTCCGACGAGGACAAGGACGGGAACGATCCGGCGCTTGACACCGACATGATGAACGAGCTGCTGCTCGTGTGCTCCAACTTGGGCATGCTACGCGTGCAGACGGAGGGCGAGGCGCCCGTGCTCCTGCGCGGCGAGAACTGCGACGATTGGGTGCACGACCTGCAGCGCGCCGTGCGCCGCGACCACGCCAAACACCGGCTCGTGACCAAGCAGCTGGGCAAGTGGAAGGTCCTGCAGAAGAAGCTGCTGCCGCTGCTCGTGCACCACCAGCACGACTGGAAGCTCGTGTTTTCCATCCTCAAGGTGCTCGTGATGCTCACGACGAAGCCCCCGCGAGATTCGACCAATATCGCCCAGCAACTCAAGTTCCTGAGGCAGTACAAGCACGAATTCCTCCGCTGCGGCGTGGTCCCCATCATGATGACGATCCTCGTGGAGCCGCTGGCCCGCAAGGGTTCGGCGCGTACGTCGCAGGACTTTCTCAACATGGAAATCGTGCTCACGCTGCTGCGCAACCTGCTGGCGATCCCGAACGAGGACCCGCGGTTCGTCACGTCCACCACGTCCTACTTCAGCCACTTGCAGGAGGACTTTATCTGCACGCTGCACGACGAGAACGTGTACGAGATGATCTTGCTGTTCACGCAGGATATCGAGGCGCCGGAGAACAGGGAGTGGAACTTGCTCATCATGGAGATGATCGACTTGACGCTGGACTGCTCCCAGCCCAAGTGCGTGGTGGCATATGCGAAGAACCAGTTGACGGGGAAAACGTCGAGCAGCTCAAGTGGGCAGGCAACTGCGACGACCACGCCGCCGAGAGCTCGGAATGCTGCGCCTGCAGGTGGAAATCTGCTGGCGAAGCTGGACAGCGAGAAGAAGGCGTCAGCTCTGCACCCGTCTGGATCGCATCGTCATTCCAATTTTGGTGGGATCATGAAGATGGTCGGCCCCACTGGGCGAGCGACAGTAGTGTCAGACTTCTCCAAGACAGTGTACGACCAGGTCCCACAGGCAGCCAAGAAGCCGGTCTCCCGGAGGAGGGGAAAGAAGAATGCAGCCCCGGTCACCGATATTCACGAGATTTTTGGCGGTAAAGGGAGGGTGACCGAATCCGATGAGTAAGTTCTTGTATTAGTGTGCGTGAACCAACTGAGTGACCAAACCTTTATACGCTTGTGTGACCGCAGACGTACGATGAAGGTTCTGCAGGAGATCTGCGACTCTATCGTTGCCAGATCATATTTCCAGCTCACGACCTCATTGAAGACCGAGTTTCGCAGAGGGAGCCAAAAGTTGATCTCGACAGATCGACTTCAGTATTTCCACCTCGTTTGGTTTCTTACCACGTATCACCGCTTGAAGATCCAAGCCCTCAAGTCACACTACAAACATCAGCTGAAAGCAGTGCAGAAGAAAACAACGGAGCTTCAGAATGCGTTGGATTTCACCACGCCCCCACCGCCGGCACCTGAAAAGCCTGACTACGATGAGAAGGCGGTGCTGTCTACCTTGGATATGTTCTCCTTCAACTTTGTGCTTCAGTCGATCGAAAACTACGCCACGATGAAAAATTACCACGGCATGACCGTTGCTGTCCAACTTTTGGTCGAGATGATGGCGTACCTTGCTGAACTAACAGCCAGTGACGACCCCCGCTTTCAGCGCATCGCGGATTCATTGCAGCACAAAATTTTATACGAGCGTGACTTCCTCGATCGCCTGCCGGTGATGTTGAAAACGTGGTCTCCAGGTCTTTTCCCGAAGACATACGTGGTCGACGTCGTTACCCTTACCCATGTAAGTTTTTTTTTTCTGGCTAAAGAGGCTCTTGTACTAATAGCGGACTCATTGAACGCAGCTTGTTTTTAAAGTACTCGACTCTCAAGGCACTATCAAGGTTCTTTCGCGAAGAAAAGCGTACCTGGACAAGTACGTAGCAGCGTATACCACTGAAAGGTTACGATATTGCTGCTGATTGTTGGTCATTGCTAATATTGCAGGAAGCGGCAGAAGAAGAAACAGACTGGTGGGGAAGCAAAGGAGGGTGAGGACTCAGATGACAGCTCGACAGACGAAGAGGAAACGGAGAGGCAGGCTCAGCTGCTGATGGAGATGCAGCGTAAGGAGGCTGACTTCGATGTGCGAAAGTACTTTTCCAGCATGGTGTCGTCAGATACGATCCGGATGTACTGCTCTCTCCTGGCAGACTACCGTGAGAACACTGCAAAAGTGAACCACTACATTCATTCGTTCTTCTACCGGACGAAGCATTTCCAGATCTACCAGCAAGAGGAGTGGACGATGCAGCCTATACTGTTCAACATCCACGTACTCTTGTTGTTCAACAAATTGCTTCAAGACACATACATCCAGCGCCTCCCTGAGTACAAGAATTTCCTGGACTTCATTCGTGGCGTTGTTCGTGATTTCTTCACGCTGGCGGACAAGAACAATTTGCTCTTTGTGGAGGCTCTCCTGCGCCAGCCGTATCCTTCCAAGTCGTGCATGCTGATCCAGCGAAACTATGATCCAATCGACTCAATGAGCAAGTCCAAATCGGAAGCTGTTGCGTTGGGTCGTGAGAAGCGAATCGATGCAATTAACGAATCCAGACGGCATCGAATTGCTCTGGATCACGAGGACCTCGAGGGTGAGGCGGAATTTCAGTTTTCACTAGGGCCGTCAGATTTTCAGTCCACCTCGTTTGTGGACAAGGAGGGCAACGAGGGTGAGGGCGATGCTGGCGCGAATGAGGACAGCACATCTTCAAATCCGTCTGGGGCTGCCAAGCCAAAACAGAAAAAGAAGACACCCATGTCCCGTGCGGCGACTGAGCGTGCCAAGAACTGGAGTAAGGTCGAGGATCGCTACCTGGCTAAAATGTTCATGAAATATCGCCACCTGCCGTCTGTATACGAAGTGATCTCGTACGAGGATATGTTCCAGGAACGCGATCGAACCCCTGAGCAGATTGAACGCCGCGTCAAGTATCTGAAGCTTCATCGAAAGACCCACGATTCGTCTGACGAGGATGAAAACGAGCAAAGTAATTCGGAAGGTGAGCAGGGTGGCGAGCAAAAGGGTGAGGAGGAGGAAAGCACTCGAGTTGTGAGAGAGTCACGTCTGGAAAAAGATCTTGCAGCACTCGACAGTGCTCGCCCGAGGCGACGTCTACGCCGCGGAGCAGATTTAAGCGATGATGATAGCGACGACGAGTTGCTGCTAGGGGACTCAAATCCCACTGCAGCGAATCCCTCTCAATCGACTAGCGCCGTCGCTCCAGTAAATGAAGAATCTGTGGATGCATCAAATGCTGCCAACGACGACGAGATGAATGGCAAAAGCCCGACGGAAGACGCGTCACACGACGTGTCTTCCACAGTCCCTCTGGTGAGCGATGTCAATGCCATCCAATCTCAGGATATGGAGGAGACCCAAGTGCTTGAAGATAGCTTGGACGCGCGAGGTGAAGACCAATCGGAGCAGTCCACAGAAGCAGAAGTGACTCAAGATCTCGGAGCTAGTGAGGATGCCACTGACAAGGACCCCGAGGCTAGCTCACTCGCACCGAATTCGTCACCAACAGAGGATAACGCTGAGGGCGCGGCTATGGAGACTGATGCTGAGCATGAAAGTACTTCGGTTGCAGTGGAGGCTGCCACCTTGAACGACGGTCAGGAGCAAGATGATGCCGCGCAGTCTCTCAAGAGGGCCCGCAGCCCCGAAGACGCCGCTGGCGATGCGCAGATGGAGGACACGCCAGCCAAGAAAGTTCAGCGAGCAGAAGTAGAAGTGCCTGCTGCTGATGCATCTACAAACCAGCAATAACTGTTAAATTCAATTTGTGCATGAACGCTGACCATCGGTAGCAGGTGATTTACATTCGTCGGTTTGGGGTTAGATAATACCTTCCTGCAGATCGTCGTCCGCCTCCAAGGTTTCTGCATCGGCATCGGCGTCTTTTGAGCCCATGTTGATCCGGTGTGCACTGACGATTTCCGAGAAACACTGTGTCCGCAGTAGGGCCCGGAAGAAAGGCAAATCTTGGTCGGCTCGAGTGGCAAGAAACTCCATCTCGTCAAAGATCACTACGGACTCCTTCGTGTCACCAACGACAAGGCAATTGTTCGTGTGGCCACTTAGCAGCTCCGAGAACAGGTCGAAGCAGATACCGCGAACCTGCTCGTCACGCTCAGCTTCCGTGTCTGGAGGAGAAGCGTACGCGAAGGAGCTATTCGAGTCGTCGAGCGGCGTAGTGTCGCATCCGCCTATTGAATCAAACTGCAGTGATCTCGGAAAGAGAAGCCTGTCCAGTTCGTGTTTTGCTGCTTCGAAGCATCGAGGCAAGAAAATTGCATCCTCTCCTAGATCGTCCTGCAGGCCCAAGCCGCGCCAAGACACGGTTTGGTCACCAACATATTCGACCACCTTGCGATCCACATCAGCGACCAGATACAAACCACGGGTAGGGAGGTCTGACCGCAGAGCAAACTCACTGTTTACACCAACCAGAATTGGTGTCGGGCACTGAAGATACGACAGCAACGGCTTGGGCAGCACGGGAGCGTACACGTGACACCACGAGAACGGACGCAGCAGATTGCGGATAGCCTCAGCGCACATTGTCAGCATCGAATACTGACTTGCCACAACAACGATACTGCACTCGAGCACAGCACTGGCCAGAATCTGCAGAACCAAAGCAGTACCAAATTGCTCAAAGAGAATCGTCATCGGGACGTCGACCTGCGCCTCCAGCGTATTTAAGGGCAGGCTGAGGATGCTGCTGTGTTTCCGATGAGCAAGGCGTCGCATTTCCGGGTGCACGTACGTGTGTGTTCGGGCACTGGTGATGGTCGTTCTCTTCCAGCTGAGGCTGCTTTGGAATAACAAAGCCAATCGATCTTGCGCAAAAATACTGGATTGCTCCTGCGCAGCTTGTACGTGTTCCTCTACAAGCTTGCGCAGCGAGTTCACGAGCGGTAGGTGTGAGAGAAGGCAGAATCCCTTAGCGACGTAAATCTCCTCGTTGGACGACCCCACATGGAGTGGCTCGTACGTCAAGTAAACAGATCCAAACAAGAACCCGTTTCGACCACTCTGCTGAAACGGGAACAACATGTCAGCAGGGCGCTTTTCTCCGCCTGATCTCTTGATAAGGATCCGACCGCTAGGCACAAGGAACGTCTTGATCCGCCTCGAGATTTCTTCAATTGACTCATCATTGCTGTCTTTTTCTTTGTGCGGGTTTGGAACGGGCATGAGCATCAGCGTAGCGGCTGCGTCTTCCCCTTCCTGCGTCTCCACAAACGTCGCAAATGTCAAAATAGTATCGATTCCACAGTCATCTTCTTTGCTGACGGGTACATTTGTGCTCGGTGCCTCGTAGTTCGGTCGGTAGTGCACTTGCAGACCCTCAGGCAGTTTTGTCAGTCGAATGATACTCTCCAGATTCAGGACCACCTTAGCGAAGTCACGACTTTCGCTCTCCTCTGAGTCACTTTCGCTGCCCGGTTCACTGTTGTTGGCATTCATGTGGTCTGAGTTATCAGAAGCACCTTGCTTACTGTCGGCGTGTCCCTCTTCGTCTTCGTGCTCCATTCTGTCCTCTTCGTTACTTGCCAGCGCAGCAGCTTCATCAACGTCCGTGTGAACTCTCGAGTATTCCGCAGATGAGAATGCTCTGGACAGCAGTTTCGGAGGGGAATCTTCTTTCGATTCCACGAGGTCAAACTGGATCAGCGAGTCCTTCAGTGCAACCTTGTAAAGGTCACTCTTGGTGAATCGATCAAACCAAGACGACCGTAGCATAGCAAATATTTCTTGCTGTGCCTTATTGAAGAGCGCCCTGGCCACAGGCTGTGGCGGATGCAGCTTCTCGTCAAAGCGGCGACTAGCGACCGCCAAGTACAGATCATTTTTGGTCGCCAGTGAGATGGCCTGTGAGTCGTTCTGCGCCTTGTCCACCAGCACGCGCGCCAGTCTCCAGAACAGCTCGTAGTTTGCCTCATCCAGTATAGGTTTCAGCACATACTCGACATGCAGCCAGAAGTAGAGTTCAAAATGTTGACGGCTCTGCATGAGAAACAGTAGGAAGTAGTGGGCCGCTCGCGGTTGCTGCAGTATCCTGTCCATCGGAATCGTCCTCATGCCGTCCTCCGTGTCAATGAGCATCTTGAGGTACTCGTTACTCTTGAGAAACCGAGGCATCTCCTCCCTCGTGAGCCTCATGTATGCCAGCTTCTGGATAGGGAAGAAGCTGTCGTTCACCTTGCTGGACCGTCCGATGTTGTCCCTCACGAGCTGCTCTAGCTCTGGCGTTAGCTCCAGCGTTGTGGCGATCTGGAACTCGGACGCGTTGTCAATGTACTTGTTCCAGATCTTGAGCGCCTGTTCTCGGCGCTTGTCCTCGTCCACCGTCTGCAGCTGCTCGATCTCCATGAGGAAGAGCAGCACCTGGTGGTAGTTGCTGTGCGTCGTGTCATTGGGGATCTCCGTGTCCACTGAGAGCCACTGCAGTAGATACGGCAGTTTCTTGGGGTCCTTGACGATCTCCTTGAGCGTGAAGGGGACGTGGCCCTGCAGCTTCTGGAAGCTCGTGGTGTCCAGCCCCAGCAGTTGCCGCTGCTTGACGTGCTGCGCTTTGCCCGTCGTCGGCCGCTTCCACTGCAGTTTGTTGGGGCGGAAGAGCTTGCGCAGCTTGGAGCTCACGGGGAACGGGTACAGCTCTTGGGTTGCGCTCTTGGCCGGGGACGTTTTCCCCGTCAGGCGGATGGACGTTCGGCGCGGCTGCGGAGCCGGGGTGGGCCCCACGGTACTGCGCGCGGCCGCGTCGGCGACCGCCTTCTCCTCCCCGAAGAGCCACGAGTCCAGGCTCACGTTGCGCATGGCGACTAATGGATTTGGTCAATGAGAACTGGGCTCATTTTTGTAATAATTTCACTTTCTGTGACGCATTTTGACGGATGGCGGCCCGGTCCAAGGTGCTGGCGCTGTACAAGAGCATCCTGACGCTGCATCGGCAAAAGCTGGCGCCGCACATGCGCGTGCTGGGGGACCAGTATGTACGCGACGAGTTCCAGCGGCACAAGGGCGCGGCGCCCCAGTTCGTGCCGCTTTTCCTGCGCGAGTGGGAGCAGTACGCGGCCGCCATGAGCCAGAAGCGCGACCGCTTCGGCCAGGAGCTCTCCACGGAGGACAAGCAGCTGCTGGACGGAGAGCAGAAGGTGAAGCTGCTCTCGCTGCAGGACGCGGCCAAGAAGGTGGGCGAGACCATCACATAAGAAACGACAGGAAATCAAGACTTTTTTGCTCGGTTGGAGCTGTTGCCCTCTGCTCGTTGTGCGGAGAGATTGTTGTTCTGGTGGAGACCGTTCACGTACGTCAGCAGCAATTTCCCAAGAGTTCGCAGAGTCGTAGACGCCCAGGTTGGCATCATCGAATCGAAACCCAGATAGTACCAACCACAAGATAAGACGTTTTTTATAACGGAAAATAACTGACGCGTAAATTACACTTTAAAAAAATGAGGTAAATTGCAATTTAAAAAACAAAATAACCAAACAAATTATTGGTAAGTTTTGAACGCTGAATCGATTGATGCTTATTTTTGCCTGATTTTAAGTCACTTCTGCGGGCTTTGGTGCCCGAATGTGACGGGGCACACAGCACCTTGCAGAGAGGAAGTGCTAGAGAGCAGGAGCTCTCGGTGAACTACTAGTTCACGGTTTCCGGCCTGAGGGGACTGACTACGACGTAGACGGTAGGTTAAAGACTGAATATATTTTATAGGTGAGCCAAACTTGATCCTTACAAACTCTAAGTCAACTATAGTAAAAGCTAAACAAGTGTCCAATGGTTGGCTCGCAGCCAACCGGTACCACGTACCATGGACACTAAAGAGGGACATCCCGTCACTCTTTATGTAACATGGGTACACATCGGTGTACCCCGTTACATCCTCCCCCACTTATCTGAGAATCACACTTTATTCTCCAATCAGAAGAGAAAGAATTGGAACTCCCAAAGGGGGAATTCCTGGGCGCGACCACAGCACGACAATCACTCAGTGACTTATGTCCGCTGCGGACACTGCGAGGTGCTTCCTCGCACAAGGGACGGTGTCGGCCGCGAAGCCGACACCCTTATCGACTCGCGTTGCGACACTAGCAAACGTGCAGTGCTCCGGCACCGGATGCTAGTGCATCCAAACTTGAGGTGGTTCTCCTTGACCACCTGCAGTTCACTACGGAGGACCCGTGGGCCCTCCCTGACACTTCATGTGTCTTGTGTTTCCCGTGTGGTCGACACCTTTGCGGGCATCACATAGCCCAAGGGTAGAGGGAGGTCGCAGCTCAACTCCTGCCATAATAGCGGTCCCGCATGGGCCACGCTAGTCACGGCTCAGCGCGTGGGTGATCGGCGCCGTACACGCGCTCAGGTCGTTCGTTGACCAAAGCATTGAGCATCATGCTTCGTCGTAGTCATACGACGGCTGCCATTAGCAGCCTGCCCATCACAAAGAGCATTTGAGGTAGAGCGGCAAGCTCAGCCCCGCGTCTAGGTTGTCGTGCCATAGACGCTTCGGTGTCGGACATCGACACCGAGGTACCCATCGGTACTTGAAGCATGGTGGAGAGCTACATACAATCTCTACCACTTTCACCTTGGCGCCGGCGACTGCTTCGTGCATCGCCCAGACCAGGACACGGTCAGAGTGCGTGCAAGCCTGCACGACACTCGGTCTTTTCGTGACCACGACGGCGTACGGGTCTGAGGTGAAGCGTCTCGCCAGTTGGAAAGATTGAGCGATCCGGAGGACTGATGACACAGAAATAAATCAGCAGTCTTCCCCCAAGTCACCAAGGGTCAAGTCCGTCTTCGGTAAGTCTAATTAGCTTCTCTTAGAGTCTGGATACGCTCGGCTACGTGGGATGCCTGTCAGCGAGCTCAAGGTACATTGAACCGAGAGTTTGTTGCTGGTCAGTCCAAGAGATTAGAGTGGCCGAGTGTTGGGAGCGACGAGAAACGTCGTTCGCCATATATTATAGTGGAACCAAGTGTTCCAGGTATGTTTTACTATCCGCCGAGGTTTTACCTCGGCAAACCCGTACTAGGTTTGACAGCCGGTATCCTTCCTTCTGAGGGACTGCAGGGGTTCGCGCGAAAGCGCAATATTGCATCCTAGCCCTCGCTCGTGGCTAGTGGTGCAGATA